>JAOVVB010031500.1:0-15569 GCA_028570985.1 Heterobranchus longifilis
GGCTCGGAGTAATGACCCCGAGCAGGCAAGGGCAAGTAATTATAACAGGACTGATCTCACTCATTCTATCACTGACGAGAATGGCACGTAATAAGGATGAGGGAGAGCAAGTGTTCAGTGTGGGTGAGACAAAGGGAGTGAGAGGGAGGGAAAGAGACCCGGTGTGTGTCGGAGAGACACCTTGTGCGAACAACCCGGCCGGGGATTCACCGACACGCTCGTCACGTTCCACAATTATGTTGAATAATTAAAACGTTTCATTAACTTGATCATTTCCTGCACGGCCATGTTTCAGCTCTGACACCGGCAATTAAAGCCGGGGCCCGGACTGTACGCCTCTCTCGTCCGGCCGCTCGGCGACAGAGGACAACCTTATGTCTTTTGTATGAAAGCAGAAATCTGACAGGGGGAAAAATGAGGGGCTTTAGCAGTTATCCACCTTACTTAACTGTTCTCAACACTTCAGAGCAGAAGCACACCGGGGCTGACAATGAAATCTACGTGCTCAAGGTGAAATCGTGCAAATCTGGATTTGGTTTCCTTGGACGTTTTTGTGATTAATGCAAATAAGGGAGTGAATAGTTTACCTTTGCCAGCCAGCCTTAGGCACTCAGACATCCACCTTGAACACCTTTACATATTGATAGCTTTAACACTTTTTTTTTAGGATTTTTTTCTGCAGCCAAGTGAACAAATAGCTTATTCCTGTAAGCCAGACATCCATCACCTTGCATAATGATGGATTCTCTACTCTTTTTATGATGTGATACTGTAAGAAATGCACTCGCTCGACTACACAACACAAAAATATCTTCGCAAATCATGGCCTTTGTTTAAAATCAGGGGAATTCTTCACTGTGCATTAATACCATAATTAGCAAAATCCTGTGCTGTCCTAGTTACGTAAGACAGCTCTTTTTTGTCTTTTGAAATTGGATTACTGCAGGAGGAGCCGTTTATTTCCAGAAATAGGGGGGTTGGGGACATATTTTATCCCAGTGCCTCTAACATGCAGTCTCTGGCACAAAGCTATCCTCCCCTATTGAGCTCATGCGCAGTACTTATACACCCCAATACACACGATTAGCGTGGCAGACTGTAAATATGCAAATGACAAAAGAGATGTGGAGGGGAATGTTTATTCTGTCTAGCACAGCCCCCCCCCCACACACACCTTGATGAGGTTTATTGAGATGAGGTCTCTGTTAAAGATATCTTCATTTTTTTTTCTTTCATAAAAGAGATTCAACCATGTAATTGGGGCTTTGAATAGAAAGGGATGCCTCTGCCTTCCACATCTTTAATATTTGCTTTCATCGTGCACAGACGCGGGCAGCTGCAATGATGTACGGACAGCCTCGCAAAACTGGTTCTTCCCACATGTCATCAAACCTGGGCCTCAACATGAATTTGTTTCTATGTGAGGAATCCATGACCTGTACCCTGTACTGTGTGCACCAATAATACCAATTCAGTGAAACTCACAAAACTATTTGCTTGTCGTACACTTCTGCCATACAGTATACTGCAGAAGAAGATGTCTGAGGCCAGGAGAGTCAGACCTCACTGCCATATCCATGTTGCAATTGTATAAAATATGGATATGGACTCTGTGATGTCACCCAGAGGTTTCTGAAGAGCTCCAGCCGTCGCCATCTTGGCAGTGCCTGACTCCACGTAACTCCCGGCTAATCCAAAAATGGTCAAAGAGGTGGAGCGTGGATGGAGCTGAGGTGGACCAAAAGAAGCCTACAGTTTCTGCTTGCCTCCTGTGACGGCATCCACCTGTCACTTAAAGCTGCCATGACCTTAATTATGCATAACTTGAAGCCTTAATAACCTCCTCCAGACACATTTTAAAGTATGTAAAATACTCTGCTATGATTAATATTTTGTTTAACATGGTTTTCCCACAAAAAAATAAAAAACTCTGGGCTGGAAGCTACTGCTGGATCTACTTTTTTGGGCGATATTGTAAAAAATATCATGTCACGATTTCTTTTCAGACATGATCACGATCCATGATCCATGGACAGTTACAGTTTGGAGAATCAGACAGGAGGACAGACACGGAAGCTAAGAAATGTTCTGCTGTGGACGGGGGCAGCAGCTAAATGTATTTTAAACACCTTCAACCGCTATCTACTGTAGTAATACACTGACTGTGGATAACTACCCCTTTAAGCTTGTATCAGACAGCAGCCTCAGATAGATCTTGAGCCAGGCTGGCAGAAGTGGAAAATCCAGACTCATGTCAAATCTTCAACAATCACATCAAGCTAATCCAGTTATCATGTATGAAGAATGGGGCCACAACTTCCTGCTGAGCCCTCTGATGGTGTTGTGGGAGCACTTCAGTGGGCAGTGCCAATAACCACAATCACAAACTTGTTAGCCTGCTAACTTCCTGTCTTTCACGTTGCATCAGGGTCTGGCCTCTCTCCTGTTCAGACACACTTCCTACATCCAAGCATGTGGCAATCCAATCACAACTGTTTATCTCATATGGGGCGGGTTTAAGCTGCTGTCAATCATCCTCTGTCACAGAGGCAGGCATTATTGTCAACAAAGATGGCTGCTGCTGGTACCCATTCACACAATGCTCAGGAAACTGACACCAAACTGTGAAACTAGGCTGATCAAATATGAATCAAGACTCTGTTACTACATTGCCTACTTCTTGCCTAAAATGTTTTGAGAAACATATTTTAGTGTTCTGTTGAGCTGTAAAATGAGAGTTTTGTGGCGACCGCATGCTGGTGTTATGAAAGAAAGAGCTACCATGGTAACTGGTGACCTTCAGCAGAAATTCAGATCAAATGGTCAAACTACTAGGGGTGTAAGAGGTCTAAGATTCATCACGATACAATATTATATTGATTCTTTGGACAACGATACGATATTTGCTGATATCACAAAGTCCGCCACGATACAATTTCAATTTGATTCAATTATGAGATGATATCATTACTATTCAACACAATCAGTTACATTTATATCTACTCACAAAAAACAACTAAAATATGATTTGACCGTTTTATTACTGAGCACTTCCAGACATTTAAATTAAAAACAATCTATTCTTTTTAATGAAAAGAATAAATATAAAGTGGATAAATACAGTAAAGGTGCATCGTAAAGATGATGATATGTATTTGCATCAATGGTATTGGATCATCGATCATTGAGTTGATATATCGATCCAGATTGATGTATTGTTACATCCCTACTAACTAGGCAGTGCTGATCAAATACAAATCAATATTCTGTTACTGTATTGCACATTTCTCGCCTAAAATGTTTTCAGAAACACATTTTAGTGTTCTGTTTATCTGCAAAGTTAGAAAGTTTGTGACCAGACCGCCATTTTTCACTACGCGCCAACCTGCATGTGTCTCTCAGAGTGTTGCTCTGGTTGGTTGTAGGTAGGGATAGACTGATTAATCGGCTGCACCAATTAAAGTGCAGTGTGCAGATCTACAAAAGGACCAAAAACAAAGAGATGCTGCTATCTGCTGAATAAGTGTTAGATCAATGTTTTTAAGTGTATGTATTTAAGTTCAGCAATTTTGTGTCACATTTGTTATTATTATTATTATTATTATTATTTTTAAATTGTTGTAGGCTGCAAAAAAAACAACAACCCCAAAGCAAAATCGGCAGTAGAAATCAGTCATCGGCTGCCCTGCTGTCTAAATATTGGTATTGGCATCGGCCATTGAAAAATCCATATCGGTCAACCACTAGTTGTAGGTCACGTTTTGTTGCTCTGATTGGTTGTAGGTCATGTTTCATTGCTCTGATTGGTTGTAGATCAAGTTTCGTTGCTCTGATTGGTTGTAGGTCACGTTTCGTTGCTCTGATTGGTTGTATGTCATGTTTCGTTGCTCTGATTGGTTGTAGGTCATGTTTCGTTGCTCTGATTGGTTGTAGGTCATGTTTCGTTGCTCTGATTGGTTGTAGGTCTATCCAATTGCGTCTGGAGGCATTTTGGTCTGCACTGTTGATTATGCCCCTTGGAAATCAAAAAAGAACAGAGGTCTCAGACTAATTTTGCATTTCCGAATTAGTCTGGTGCTGCCAGGCTATAAAGTTGGTATTGCAAGAAAATTACATTTTAGTCTAATGGCCCTCTTAGTCTAACGGCCCTAAAAAATAGACATGGGGCTCTCACAATCTCATAATTATCTAAACAAATGTTCACAAAAAAACACTATCTTAAGATAAAGCTGTGATCTCCAGATAAATGACAAAATAATTATTTTTTTAAAGGATAATTCCAGTTTATTACACAATTACAATGTTCTTACTTTGATAGTGTTGGCCAGCATTCATATTAGAAATAGTATCACACGTACAGAGTAAACTGCTGAGATCTTGGCACAAGGCAACATCACTGTAAAGACAAATGGAAAGGTTGTAAACAAGCCCACACTTTTGCCAGATTATCTAAATCAGTTTGTTTGGAGGTAAAACTGAAAACATCAGAAAAATGCAATAAGGCACAGCAGGTAAAAGTTAAACCAGGAAGTTGGCCATTTCCTAGATCTTGTTGAGCACAATTTTATCATTAACAACAGAAATGGTGGTCAAAACTACAAAGCTAAGACCAAAGCTGTAATAAACCGGAGCTATACCGAAATAACCTGATTCCCACTCCCATAGTTCGTTTTTATTGGATTCTGGTTCACATGAGACTCGTTGTTGGTCTGCTACTGGCAGTGTCCTCTAAGTAATGGTTATGATGTTCATGGTTCAATTGATACAGCAGCTTTAAAAATGGTAATTTTCTACATATTTACAATTTTGTGTGTGCGTGTAAGCAGATGTGTGCAGAGTGTGTCTTATACAACACAAAATTACCCCAGAATATTCATAGTATTATTATTATTATTATTATTATTATTATTATTATTATTATTATTATTATTATTATTCAATTAATATCCTCAAGGGCATAAGCTGCTGTGCCTCTCTGCCTGAGGTCTGCATTGCTCAAATGTTATAAGTATAATATCACTATAGTTGAAATTCTCCCAGTTTGACCGTATTTAATTCGCTAATTTGAGATTGGCTATTGTAAATGTAGCATTATCTCTGCATGGGTCTAATGTGATCAACTGGGAGTCTATCTGGGGTCACTGACACTTGAACATTTGTTGAGGCTTAAAAAGAATTAAGTGCAAAACATCTGATAATATGATACAATGCTATGTTACTGCCAATATTTGTAGAGTCATTATGATGTAGTTACTGGCTCCAATGCACTATTTAAATGACAAAAATAACTCTGGCACCATGGTTTGTCTGGATAAAAAGCTCCAAAATGAGCAGTGACATGTTTTTAGGGAGAACCATAAGTGCTGCAATTGCTATTTTTCTACCTGATTAAGGTGTGAAATGTCTTCTCAGCTGGCATTTCTTCCTATCAAGAGCACTCAGCCATTAATAATAGCATTGATTAAAGCTTTGTGTGCACAGCCTCTGTTTGTTTAGTATTCGCTTCACAATGGTTTTTGCAGGCTGGGTGGAGAATCCTGTTTAACATTCGCTCAAAGTTACAACCTGATCCCACCAGTTCACATGGAAAAGCCACTGGTCTCTCCCACCTAGTACAATTCTTTCACGTCAAGTTGCATTACTTTATTTTTCTTATTTGTGATACATTTTTTGGCTACTTTAGCAGCATGGCTCCAGGGATGGCAATCGTGGTCTGTCGGTTCACCATTTTAATCCAGACAGAAACATCTCAGGAACTACTGGATGGATTGACATTATTTTTTTTGTACAGGCATTCATGGTCCCCAGAGGATGAATCCTGACTTTGGTGATCCCTTCACTTTTCCCCAGGCACCACCGTGAGGTTAACATTCATGGTTTAGCTTGAAATGTCTTGACAACAGATTGCCATGACATTTACAACAGAGATTCATTATCCCCACAGGATGATCTATAATGTACGGAGCCCGGGAGGTGACACGGACATACATTTTTTTATAAAGCACATGCATGCTTTAGTAAGTTGTGCGCGCTTTAAGTAAGTCGCACGCGCACTTTAGTAAGTCATGGGACATTCATGTTCCCCAGAGAATGAATCCTACTGACTTCAGTGATTCCTTGACTTTCCCTCCAGCATCATCATGAGGTTGACATTTGTAATTCAGAGTGAAATATCTTGTAAATGTAAAATGTAATACAGATCAAGATCCCAAGAGGATAATTTATATTTGTTGATCCCATGACTTTTCATCTGATGCCATCATCAGGTCAAAGTTTAAAATTGTCCAATATTTTAGTTTATCACCAAATACCTGTAAAACTAATAACTTTCCCATCTGCCTCAGCTGTGCTTTGTGTTTAGCTCTAATTAGGAAATGTTAGCATGTTTAGCTCATTTAGCTCAAGGAGCACTGTTTAGCCTAAAAATGAAATATCCGATTTGGCAATGTCCTAATGTATTCTCATGTCCTAAAGCGTGTTATAGCTCAGTTTCCTGTTTTATACTATGTCCTAATACAGCTTTGGGCAATAGCTAATGAGTCATGTTAGCTAGTATGAGTTTAAGGTTAACAATTATGCTATAACCAGTATCAAATTTGGTTTGATTGTTCAGAGTGGTAATATCTGAAAGGATAATTGCAGTTTATTATAACTTTAATCATATATTTGGGCATCATCCATCTGTACTAATAATAACAACAAGCAAGTAATTGTTAAAAAGAAGTCAGACAGGGATAGAAACTCCAGAAGTTATTCGATCTGAACATCCAAATCTATGAAAATAGGATCCAATAAGTTGTAATAAACCAAAGCATTATAGTGATGTATAACTCACTTTAATGTGACAAAAGCTTTGCTCGGGACTCGCTAACACTAAGTATTTTGACTCATGCTGGGGATAACTAGTGGTCAAAATGTACAAGAACTGTTTAATTCATGCACTTTCATCTAGAGTGAAAGTATCATGTAAAAGAGGTGGAATGGTTTTCCAGTAGACTGCCTGTGCTTTGAAGGATTAATATTTAATTTCAACTCAACAATAATTCTTGTTCTGCATAAATGATGCAGTTTCTTTTGTTTTACTTGTTTGACCTGGAAATATAACATCACACTTTTTTACATGTATTACTAATTCCTGTAATCTTGAAATGCTGGAACATACTGTAGACGTTTGATACACAGGTTTGAGCAAAATGCTATAAGAACACACAAATGGATGGAGATGGTTCCTAACTCCTTTCACTCAGACACATACTCCGCTCATTCCATCGATGAGACAATAAATGTTAATTTCCCAAAGCAGCCAGTTATTGTTTTTCCATTTAACAACCTATCTTTTGATCAGAGGCATCTCTCTCATGCCTTCCCTCTCTGTCTCTGGGTTGTCGTATTCTTTCTGTCTCACCCTAGCTTTCTCTCTCATGCTGTCTGGGTGTTTTTTGGGATCACCTGGAGATACAGTTCTCCTCTCCTGTTTGACGAATCGGCATGGGCAGAATGAGTCCTCCTCTGTTCTCCCTAAAGCCAGGCTCTTTCCTCGGGGAGACCTGGCAGGCCGCATTAGCATGAGGCCAGTTGGATCGGTCCGCACTGACTGTGACAGGCCTGGAGCCCCCCTCGCTCCTCATACATTAAATAGAATTATGCAGCTCTGCCTGCACAGACGGGCCCGATCAATGGGGTGGACGACACATGCCAACAGCTGCCAGGGAGATACTTTAGTGCAGTGAGATTAATCCCTGCTGTGAACCTGCACCCGTCAAAGACTCTGCCACCGCTAAGTTCAGACAGCGCAGTCAAAGTTGATTAGCTCCTTGGTTGTCTGGTTGGGAGTGGAGGGACCACTTCTGATTGGCAGGTGAAACACGTGTGGGCAGGGCTGAGAAGACTACTAAACTATCCTACTCAAAGTTCTGTTTCTTTCCTGAAATTGTACAGCCATAATGGAGGTGAATGGTAGTCTCTATCCAGGTCTACAATTTGTTTGCACTTCTCTAGCCTGGTGGGCTTGCCAAACTGCTCCACACAGGAAGTCCGTGTTCCTGTTCTCAAAGTCCCTTCGCTATGGGAAACAACAACCTCCGAGCTATCAACTTGAAAATGCTAAGTTTTGAAGATTTGGATGATGTAATAAGGCATGCCTGCTCTGTTCTTTCAGTGAATGATTGTAAAGGTCTACAAAGAATATGTTTAAGTCATTTTCGTGTCGGTGTTCCACCGAAACAGGTTCCCTTCTGACACTAATTTGCAGAGGCACCGCCAGGGCACGGGCGATTGTGATTGGTTTAAGCAAATACAAACAGGCCAGAGAGTTTTTTTCACTATCCAGGAGTGAACATGCATTCAATACAGACTTTCCCCCAACAGCACTGTGGAGATAGTTCTGGCTATGCGAGACTAGTACTTCTCCAAATTAAGATCACACTTTCCAAAAATTCTGCTGCTTCCATGTGTGCTGGAAGAACAGTGGTACTTTTCCTGCTTTGTGCCATAAAGTAGTCTTCTTTGTAAGAGAGCAACAGCAACTCTGGCTACCAGTTGGTTTTGGTTGCACATGAAAAAGTCTTGACAGACTCAAACACGTAGCCTCCTCACACTTCTTTCTCTTGATCGCAGCTGATCAGAATTCTCCCCAGAGCACGCTCGGCTCAATCAACCCTGGAATTTCAGTTCAACAACTTGAAATTCAAAATGTTATGCCTCAGGCCAAGTAGCCTGATCATGCTGTACTGGAGAGCCAGAGGATGAAATAGGCCATACCCCATTGTGTTTGTCCTTTTCTAACAGAGCGTCATGTGGGCCCCAAACTGTGTCTGCCTGGTACGTTTTCAAGAATTCATATAATACAGGTCCAAGAACTGGGTTAGCTGCTGGGAAAGCAGGTAGGGACTAATTCCTTGCTAGTCTGGTTTGCAGTTGTAGACATGATGTGGGCCACTCTTGACTGCATCCCAGCACAGAATAAATAAGGGTGAGGTGTTGCCCATCCTCAGTTGGTAAATCCATAGGACCAAGGTCTTTTGGACAGCTCCTCATCCTTCTTTTTGCAACATCCTCCTCCGAGAAGTCATTCAAAAAGGCAAGCAATATCTCGTCAACAGACAGTGTTACGGTAACTGTAGGCATGCACTGTGGGACTTATGACTTATAGGGAGCCGAACGGATGACGTCTTTCTGTAGGCCAACCTGGAAGTTAGGGTCGCCCTGGGTACCCTCATCAAAAAGCCTATGGGATTTTGCCACTGGATTTTGGATCATTGCAGAAAACACAAGTTTATGATACTCACACGTTTAGTCTAGCAAGCTAATATCTCCATATGAACACCAGTTTTATGATTTTAGAAGCGTAAATGAAATCACCAGAAGTAAAAAGCTAATGTTAGACGATAAAGGAACTACCCAATGGTCGCATGTCACCGTTGCCACTATTAAGCTGACGGTGATGCTTAATGTCCTCAAAAACCTCTGTAGTCTCATTTAGCCACAGCAACTGCCTTTTTAAAGACACATAAAAGATTTGAAATCCACAAGGTATTTAACGTATTTAACAAAACGTGAAAATCAACCTTATTTCACATCTAAACAAGGGAACTGGAAGTGCTAAAATGCTAACTAATTTCCAGGTTTTAAAAGTACAAACTGAGGGGCCCTATACTGCAGCCAGCCACTGGGGGGATCGAGATGTTTTGGCTTCACTGTGCAGGGTGTACCCCGACTCTTGCTCAGTGTGAGCTGGGATAGGCTTTAGACACGCCTGAACGTTAAATGTTTTGATCCGTGTGTGTGCGTGTGCGTGTATGCATGCACGTGTGGAAGCTGAAATCATATTTTCTACTTTACTATCAATAATGCTAATAAAAAAATGACTAGAGCATCAATAACTAGCTACTCTGCTAAGGTGAACATGAGCTGAACAGTGTTGCATCAGCATCAAGGCTGCACCTCTGCCCTTCCTCCCATTTATGGATTTCCCACCACAACAAATGCAGAAATGGGGCTGAAGGTCATTGGGCATGGTATGTGGCACATTGATACCTTAGGTAGAACTACCAACAAATCTGCCATAATAAGCTCATAGGCTCTCTTTCAAAATAAGAGTGTTCCCATGCAGGAAGGAGAATTTAAACCATAGGTTCTTGAGCACATGATCAACCCTGTCTCCACTTAAATACATGAATCCATTACAAATTTGCTGCCACGAATATGTTCACTAGCAACATTATGTTAAAAATACAACTCAAAGGGAAAAGGAGGGGAGCAGAAGAGTGAGAAAAATGGAATATGCTAAATAAACTGTCTGCTCCAGAAAAACGAGAGCATCAGTCGTTTCAGCAAATGCCCCAGAATTACATTTGCTCAAGCTCAAGTAACAAAGCCCTCGAGCAGCCGTAGTAATTATGGCTCAGAGAGCCACAATGTCCGCAGAGGATGGATAGATGGTACAACAAAACGACAACAGTCAATGTTGGTTTCTATGACTATGACTGCGGCAACCTAACCTTAACCAAGTGGTTATTATTGTGACCATGACGACATGTTAAATTGTCTTTTTATGGTTTTCACGGTCTTGTTATCGGCTTGTCAGTCATCTGTGAGGCCCTTTGAACTAACCTGTATGAAAGGTGCTATACAAATAAAGTGTGATTGATTGATAAGTCCCCTACCCTTAACCATGTCGTTATTTGAAACCAAACCAAGATGTTTTTGTGCCTACACCTAACCGAACCTTAGCAAAAAAGGAGTCAATTTTATTTTTGAAAGGCTGATGTTGTCCTGACGGTAGTGGCGTCTGATCAGAAAGCACTTTAAACGGAGTGCAAAGTGGACTTTACTGCATCCAAGTGGTGTCAGTTGTGTGCGTCTCTGATGAACTGTGAGTAAAGCCAGTTATTTCTGACAGAACGGAACATTTATTGAGCCTTTCACAGCATTTTGGTTTATTTAATTAAGGCTGTTTTTCTGATACAGAGCTAATTTACTCACCATGTAGCGTGTTCATGCTAATGCTAGCTTAGCTGCTACTTTCTGGTGAAACTGCTGGATGTGGACAATGTTATTGTTTGCAGATATGTCGCGGTCCAGCCGCACACTAGGTTTCAACTACAGTGTTGAGAAAAAGCAATACCTACTCAAAGCGGGGAAATTAACATTTTATAGTTGTTTCATGATTGCACCTCCTATCTTTGCATTAACGAGTCAGAAGTGCATTAGTTTTCCGTCTACATGGGTGTTTGCCATATAACCAATCAAATAATTGTATTTCAACATTTTTTTCTGTTTACTGCTATTGTGATGTCAATGACAAAAACTAAAACTGTAGTGGTTTATTTCTTTAATTGTACATTTTTAAATGTACATTAGTTTTTCATACATTTCAAGAACCCAAAAGGTCCTTCACACACTTTTACATTCACTAGCCCACCATAAATGGAATAACGCTCCCTCTAATTCATATTCTCTCTCCTTTGCTCACATTTTAAATAGGTACACTCATTCTTACTGCCTGCCTCCCACTCTCTCTCTCTCTCTCTCTCGCTCTCTCTCGCTCTCTTGCTCTTACTGCCTCTCACACACACAAACACACAGAGGCACACACTGGCAACGGCCCACAGCAGTTGCAGTGCTCCCCGGTGTGGACAGCTCCATCCATTGTGTGTGAATAATGTCCAAGGTCACTGTGTACTCAGAGGGTGATCATAAAAACCATACTGCTGCTAACCACAGGCCCAACCACTGAATTAGACAGATGCTGGGCGAGACAAGAGAGAAGAAAAAGCAGGAAAGGAGGAGGTCAGTGCAGTGTGTAGGTGTGCCGGGCGGTGAGAGACAGAGGAGAGAAAGGAGAGGGGAGAGGAGGTGGAGAGAGGGGGAGGGTGGGAGTAAAGAATGGACACAGGGGGATAGGTGAGTAGGGTGCAGAGGGAAAGGGGGTGAGACGGGGGGAGGTATAAAGGAATCCACAGCTGTCTGTCAGTCCGATCACAGAGGGGGGACAGCAGAGCTTCGAAATCCCTTTGTCACTCCGAATTTCACTCCTGACCATCTTGTGTGTCTGTTTCTGTCATAGGCCACATCTGGGGACAAAATCTGGACTTCACACCAGCTCGTCAAACCAGGGACACGATCTGTGTCTCAAATTTAACTTCACTGCACTTTCACTCGGCACAATGTAAGACGGTTTCTGTCTTAATTGGGGTTACAGTTTAAGGTCAGGCTAAGCCCTCTGGGGATGAAGTCAGTGCACTGTTTGCTAAACTGTGCGTGTGTGTGTGTGTGTGTGTGTGTGTACCATGTGGACGGACACTAATGCAGATGCATTTAAAAACACTGTTTAGCGTCAAACTGAGTTGTGTCCATATTATACTGTTTAGATCGCCTTTTAAAGGTTCTTAGCGAACAACACAATCGTGCATTGCAGCTGTCATCCAGTAAAGAGTGGGGGTTCAACGGATGGACTATTTCAGCAGACTAAGACCACTCCGATTGAAACTTTTTGTTTCTGTTGCCAGGCAACTGTATGAGTGTACAGTAGGTATTTGATCAAGAGTCACAAATGTTATCTGTGAAAGGGAGTAGTTTGACATTTTGGGAAATATGTTGTTTGTTGTTTTTTTTTGTTTGCTGAATTACACGAGAAGAGCGTTTCCACTCTCATATCAGTAAACATGAGTCTACAGCCAAACCTGCAGCAAGTGTGGCTTGAAGCCTATTTTCATAGAAGCCAAGAAGTGGAATTGCAACTACCAGGTCCATCACCTGGGGCCCATGGGGCCCAAAAATACTTTTTCCCATAGACTTACATGGTGAAAGAGACGACAGTGGATACATTTTCTCGAGCGTCACAATGACTCGTTTCACTATTAGAATATACGTAACAATAAAAAGTGGAAAGTCTAGAAGAGTTGCATGATTAAGTCATTTTATCCGCATTGAAGTTAGCGGAGTGTTAAACCGGACGTAGCCTGCTTGGTCAGCAGAAGTCTCTGCTCTCAGTGGCGTTTCCAGGGGGTGGCCCTGAAACCTGATCGGCCACCCCAGTAAGAGACCCGTGGGATCGCCACAACCGACATTACTGTCTTTTATTGACTGTAGCGGACTACATTATAAAGCTAGAGTAAATATATTGGTATCATATGAAACCATGTCATGCTAGCTTGTCGGGAAGGGAGGTAAATAACGCTCCAAAGTTAGGCTACATTTTGGCGAGGGAAAAACATTTTCATTTTCAAAGGCGTCCCTTGACGTCTGACTTCAAGATATCTGAATGAAAATGGGCTCTATGGGTACAGATGCTCATGGTTATGCTAATCCCAGGCAGCAAGAAAAAACTGCAGTTTTTCTCATGCAGTATAAATGTGTTATTCTCGCCTATTCTATAATGGTGTATTTGAATATTTCTGCATACTGGGGTCCTGAAATACATAAATTGGGTATGACTGGAAACGTGAGACTTTTGTGGATTCAATGAGCCAAATTGTATTCATGTGTGATGATGTCAGTCTCCATAGTAACCATTTCATTGTGGACAAAAAGACCAAAAATACACCTGTGGTTGCTCTCTAAGTGTTAAAATAGATATGAGTAGTGGAGACGGAAATGTTAAATTAATGTTATCCCGACATGTGTGTGCACACACTTCATGCCACCCCTGCATAAGTCAGTGCCGCACTTGAGAAACCGCAGTCAAAAAAAATCTGGAAACACCACTGCCAACAGTGCAGAAGACGGGCCAATCAATTGGGTAATTTTATACGCAGCAGTTGAACTTTTTTGGCTTCTTGTGCCACTGAGCAACTTTAATAGGAATTGTAAGGATGTTGTAGAATGTAGGATGTAGAATGTAAGGGTTACGTGGGTTATATACGAATTACAGTGTATTACTTTTTGTAGGTATGTGTATAAACAGTGAATGAGGATAGCCTTTCAGCTCATTTGGTTTTTCGGCCTGAACTTTACAGTTTTGGTTCACTCTTACTGCTCTCACAGCAGGGACACTGCTGAGGAGGCTGCAGCACCTCCTACTGGTGGGGGACTGTAATTGCAAGGCAAAAAAGTTTACCAAACAAATCAAAAATGCAGCCAATATGTTGCACACCTCTAAAGCTGCTTTGGAAAGCAACAGCTTGAATTTCGTTCTCGTCTGTCGACTTTCATTTCCGTTTCCAGGTCGGTAGCCAAGCCCTCGTTTGCGCATGCGGGTTTTTTCAAGCGTTAAGCAAGTGGGTCACTTGAACCACGGAGTGTAAAAGTTGAAATAAATGCACATATCGAATATGGGTCACTTTTTTTAAAAATCGGATACAGGCAACAAATCGGAACTGGGCTTCAAGACCGACAGTGTAAATGCAGCCATCGTCTCATTTCTGGCCACAACTCTACCTGCTGGTGAACATAGTGGAGCGCTGAGCATCAGAAGCTGTTCGGCCATCTGCAAAGCATCTGCCAAAAAAAAATAAAATCAGTTGTTGCAGGTTTCAGAAATGTTGAGCATGTTGACAGTTGATGCTTACTTCCAACACGACTCTGTAACAAGGTGTGCTTGCACCTCTGTGGATATTTCATTTCCCTTTTTTTCAGACTGCACTACTCGGTGTTTGCCTTTACACAACATTTCACACTGATTTTGGAGTCAAATATTTTGTACCGCTGCATATTTTCACATTTTCATGAGCCAACACAGCAGCAACATGACTCATTGGTAAACCATGTTTTGTATGTGATATTTGTGTGAAAACAGAACTGGGGGAAGAAAATCAGAAAGTGAATTTATTTGAAGGTTTGTGCTCTTCTTTTAATGCATCTAAACAAAGGAGAAAAGCTGTGGACCACTGTTTGTACTGCGGTGTTGTCTTACAGCATAAACTACATGTAATCGACAACAGCTGTATGATGTGATTGGCTATATTGGCGTTCAAAATGATAGATCAGCGAGAGTTGGAGGTGACAGAGAGTTGGATTCTTTTTGTATCCCACCATGTCTGTGACAATCCTACGTAGGTATTTTCGAAAAGCTCCATTTTCCCTAAATCACCGCAAAGAAAGTGGTGTTTTGAGATTCATGGCCTCTGCAGAGTGTTTCAGAAAATATCTGAGAAAAAGAACAGCATCTTATTCCGGCCTTATGCTAAACCATTTTTCAAGTGATTTCGCTGTCGCATGCAGACAAATTTCCAAGGTCATAATAAAATTGCTGGAGTTGTGGTGTGCTTAAAACTCGGTCAGAGCGGTCTTAATTCAATCGTTTTCTCGTCTTGATGGTGTGATAAAATCAAACATGGCGGCACGGTGGTGCAGTGGTTAGCACTGTCGCCTCGCAGAAAGAGGGTTCTGTGTGGAGTTTGCATGTTCTCCCTGTGTCAGCGTGGGTTTGCTCCGGGTTCTCCGGCTTCCTCCCACTAGGTTAATTTGTGACTCTAAATTGGCCATAGGTGTGAATGCGAGTGTGAATGGTTGTCTGTCTCTATGTGTCGGCCCTGTGATTGACGACCTGTCCAGGGTGTACCCCGCCTCTCGCCCAATGTCCAGCCCCCCCCCACCCCCCCACGACCCTGTACAGGATAAGCGGTTAC
>JAOVVB010031519.1:0-15569 GCA_028570985.1 Heterobranchus longifilis
GTATAGCGGTTAGCCCAGCTTAGCGTGGTGCCATTGAAACGACGGCTCATCCCCCCCCCCCGCCCCTCGACCTGGTAACATAACATCCGGTTTCAAAATCGCAAGATGGCGATCAGGAAGTGCCCACACTCGAGGCTTCAAAACAGGAGTCACTCTTACTCTGTCCGTTCTTTATATACAGTCTGTGGATGCATCCAAACTTTACCATACAGTTAAACTGTTACTAACATCTGTATTTTCATTAATCGCCAACAGGAAGTTCATCTGTCTGAACGACAACATCGACCACAGCCATAAGGACGCGGCCACAGTGAAAGCTGTGCTGAGAGACTTCTATGAGTCCATGTTCCCGCTGCCCTCCCAGTTTGAGCTGCCACGAGAGTATCGCAACAGATTCCTGCACATGGAAGAGCTCCAGGAATGGTAGGAGGGGAAGTTTTAATTCAAAGAGTTTGATTTAGAAAGAGTTCATTTGTGGTGTTGAGTGAAATGCCTCTGCAAATATTAGATTCTTTTTTTTAATTCATGTTCACTACAGGATGAATTTACTTTTCATCTCACGCTGTGATGGAGAAGAAACTTCATCTCGATGTATAAAAGAATAAACTCCATCAGCCTCAGCTGAGCTTACACAGACGCAGTTCATACCAAAACACTGAAGTGCAATCGAACACATTTGTATACACTGTGTCCCACGTCATACGTGTAGTCACAGTAGCAGACTGCGAGAGACATGTGAGGGGAATGTCTTACTGTGACCCCGAGACTCCGGGAGCCACACATGACAGAGTCCCCTGGATAACAAAACTAAGGTCATTTTGACACACAGGTCCAGAATTAGCATTACATGTCTTAAAGTTACAGTAGGTCGTCCTCAGTTAATCCGCCAAAATGCCGGATAGCCTTCAGATTTTTTCTGTCATTGTTAAAAATAAAAATCGGTCAATGAATGACATAAAATATTTGTTTAATGCGATCACTGTATCTGACTACAGTATAGTGGTACTTCATGAATAAAACACATGTATAACTTACTCCGCCGTTTTATGGTTTTATTTAGTTTTTATGGTTTTATTCCTTTTGTAGATCTGCACACTCTGCATTTTAAATCAGCCTTGCCGATGTCGATTATCTCAAAATGTCATTAATCGGCCGATCGATTAATGATTAATCTTAAGGTCTGGATAAGTATGGAAAAAATAAAAGAGGGTATGGAAAAATATTTGTGTTTCCAGAATCCAGACTATTGAGCCTTTTCTGTTTTCTAAAATATAAAGTTCAGAATTTCACGTAAATTAGACTCTTAACTCTTTTTTACATGATGAATTTATTTAACATTTAATGCACACGCATTAAGGTGAAAATAAGGAGCCTCATGGCATTTTGTTTTTTTTAAACGTGAGCATGGTGGTTGGCCTGTCAATATTGTGGTAACTGTGACAGCTTTGCACAGACAGTGAAAATTCAATTATTTAACTTTTTTTAAAAAACTCATTTTGGGTTCTGATTACTTATTACTTATGGTGGAGGCAGCAATTGTATATTGCATACGCAAGGACAAAAGCACTGTCGTCTTCTATGTAATCTACCGAGAAGTCTGGGAATTTGAGTCTGGAAAAGTCTGGAATTTGAAATGTAAAATGTATATATAAAAAGTATATTTGTTTAATGGTTAAAAATTACACACACTCTTTTTTCCCCCAAACCGCCGTGGATAAGAAAGTATGTCTGTCACCACACGGGGCCGAGCGTTGCCAGGTCGGAGCGGTGGGAATCCCTCGGTGGCTTTAGAGGGATCCTGCTCCTGTACTCGGGGGCTTCAGCCGGAGAATGCCGACCTCACGTCGCGACTTTAAAATTAGACCGAGGCGCTTCAGATCAGTCGGTTGCTGTAAGATACTTGTAAGATCATCACACAGCTGAGCCTCCCGTCTCCTCCCCTTCTGTCTTTGAGTTAGTAAAGTAACGGGCAGATGGCGTTGGGTGATGTCACCTTGTCACCCTGTTACCCCGCTGCCCTCCGCATACTTCTTGTTACATCACAGCACAACCACCCCCCCCCCCCTTTAAGTGAGGCGTGCCACTTCCGACATTTCAACTTAAGTTTTTTTTCTGCACCAGCGGCTGTTGGTCGGTAATTCAGGTTTCCTGCAGATCCTTAAAAAGCCTTTAAAGCCATTTAATTAATTAATCTAAAAATAAGGCCTTAATTGGTGTTAAAATGTCTTAAATCAATCTTTTAAAAGTCTTAAAAATGGTAAGGCATGGGAAGTAATAACTAGTCTTTTTCTGACATTACATTGTAAAATGTAATGTAACATTTTTTTATTTACCAAATGCTTCTCGCATAAACGTCACAGAACGGGAGTAGGAGACCTATTCTGCAGTGTTCCCGGACTCCGAAATTGCCCACGTTTTTCACTAGACCAAAAAAAGTCATGCTTTGTTACAATAAACATTTGGGCAAAATTGTCCCTAAGCCTAAGTTCATGTTTTTTTTCCTTAAATTTTGGTTATTGTAAAATTGGTCTTAAATTTAATTCCGAGTGGCAGTAAAAAAAAGTATTAAAAGAGACCTATTATTACCTATATTACGCTTTTCCTTATTTTCTATTATATATATAATGTTACAAATGACGGATGTTCATATTAAAGTTGGCTAAAGCATGTAAAAGTTATCCCTGTGAGCAAAAACCTCCAATTTCTGTCCTGAACACACCATTTCCAACCGTTTTTTCTACACTCGGCTCGAACTTACGTCAACCCGTGCCGGGTTTCTATATATGGTCATCTGCTGCAGGCACGCTAGAGTCAAGGCCACATGTGGGCCATAAGAGAACTGCAGATATGGGTCACATTTGTGCCAAACATTCCTTGCTATCTGGGCTAGCTACTGCAGTGTTTACATTAGCTTCTACACTGCTATGTAGCATTAGCTACATGCTATCGTCAGGCGTTGTTAATTTCTCCCACCTTCCTGCCAGAACATGTCTGGTTGTGTAGTTTTTGGTTTAGAAGTCTTTGTTGCTGATATTTCACGGTATAAAGTGCTGCTATCCGTTAGTCAGCCGATCGGCTGCAACGTCGGACAGCAGGAGCTGAGCCAGAGAAGACCACTCACAGCAGATTTGGCTTTTTTTTCGGGAGGGGGCCTAAAGAGACGGGTGCTACTATGGAGTGTTTCAGACAGAGTGAATACAGGTGCAGCAGCCATGGACAGTCTGAGAAGTTTTTTGAACATTTGTTCTAGTAGAAACCCAAAATACAAGTATAAATCTGAAAATTAGCATAAAATGTCTCCTTTAAAAAGTCTTAAATCTACCTTGCCTTCAGCTGCAGGAACCCTGGAATAAAGGATACGCTCTGTTTCTTTATTTAAAAACGAACTGAAATGTGTGTTTTTTTCTTCGCAGGCGAGTGTATCGGGACAAGCTGAAGTTCTGGACGCACTGCGTCCTCGTGACGCTCGTCATCTTCACCATCATGTCCTTCTTTGCAGAACAGGTCAGAGAGTCCACCTCCTGGGACCACACGCAGTTTATTTACACACACACACACACACACACACACACACACAGACACACACCTCTCCGTTTCCATGATTCACACTTGAGTTATGATTCAGGCGTTCGCTACAGAAGTTCCTCTCGGAGGTGCATCCGTCTCAAGTGTCCTGCTAGTAGCCAGGACCTGACTTCACAGAAATGAAAGACGGCCCCCGCAGTCCTCTGTGAAACGCGAGACATGTCTGTCTTTGTTGACTTGGATCAGACAGTGCGTGTATTTGCTTTAACCTTCTTTGTTGCCAGATAATTGGGATTTCTCGCTGGAACAACATGCAAAGAATATCATAGCGAAGAATTTAAAAATCACAACAGCATTCTTTTTGGACAACTTTCCTGTCGTCCAGTTCGTTAACTTGAAAGAGATTAAAACATGCCAGGAATTAAAAAAATACGCCTCCACCCAGGTTTGACATTGAGCTGTTTGGAGTCGCTTCCCTAATCCGAAGGTTTCCAGTTTCTCCTCAGCGAACCTAAAGAAAGGTTAATAGTTGCAGTGACCTTAGGAGAATTTTCCCCCACAGCGACCCGCGGGACCAGTGGGCCCAGTTAGGAATGTGTCAGACTCCCAGTGTCTCCATCACCACACACAAACAGACTTTTTGGCAGTGGATGAGCCTGGCTGTCCCAAGTTATTAAGATAAATTTGAGTCCGCTTCGTACGGTTTAGATTAGAGAGATCAAACGAGTCGTTCCTCCAGAGGGAGGAGATTTTACTCTGCTGCCCTACTTCCAGGATTATCTTTGCTTTCTTGGGTTACAA
This sequence comes from Heterobranchus longifilis, assembly GCA_028570985.1. NCBI lineage: Eukaryota > Metazoa > Chordata > Actinopteri > Siluriformes > Clariidae > Heterobranchus > Heterobranchus longifilis. The sequence goes on from JAOVVB010031519.1 coordinate 4,327, forward strand.
AAGGTCTGCGGGGAAATTGGTGTCAAACAGGGGGAGGGACAATAATTGATTTTATGGCGATAAAAAACACTCACAGTGAGTTGATTGTGGTGAATTTCTATTATCGGGATAATCAGGAATATTGTGAATATCATCACAAATTGACTGCAGTTATTACAGTGTCCTATCTGTGGTGCAATAAAAATATTTGTTTCTTAAAAAAAAGTTGTAATGTTTGAGAAAAAAGTTGTAATGTTAAGAGAAAAGAAACTCACAATTTTATGAGAAAAAAGTCATAATGTTTCGAGAAATATGTAATATTTCCAGAAAAAAGTTGTAATGTTTTGAGAAAAAAAAACCCTCCCAATTTCATAAGAAAAAAAAGTCGTAAAGTTTCGAGAAAAAAGTCTTAATATTAAGAGAAAAACCCTCACACTTTTATGAGAAAAAAAGTCCTAATGTTTCGAAAAAATTTTATATTTACAGAAAAAAATCGTAATGTTTCAAGAAAAAAAACCTCCCAATTTCATAAGAAAAAAAAATCGTATATTTTTGAGAAAAAAAGTCCCAACAAAGCAAAATGTCAGGTAAAGTGATTCCAGTATGTTTAACCACAAGCAGAGTTTTAAGCATATTTTGTTGATTATCTGGATAATATCGTGAATCGCAGCTATTTTGGCCAGGATAATCGTGACAGGAAATGTTCATATGGTCCCATGCCGAGTGTCAAAGTTCTTTATTATCTGAAAGGAATAGTTCAACATTTTGGGAAATATGCTTATTTAAGAACATTGATACCACTTCGTGTTATATCTGTCCATTAAATATGAAGCTACAGTCAATTTCTGCTGACTTTCTGAGTTGTTGTTCCAACTTGACATGAATTTTCCCAGTCGGGAACTAATTTTTCCCATTATTCCGACACCACATGAATGCAGCATTGATCCTCTCATCTAACTGCCAGAAAGCAAATAAGTTAAGTGGCTAACTAATAGCTTCAAGTGTAAACATCCCCACCCTTCATTTATCTTTTCTTAGCTGCGTGCTGTTTCTAATTACGCCGTTTCCTCTTCTTCCCTGCAGCTGATTCTGCTGAAACGAAAGTTGTTCCCGAGACGCAGAGCGAACAGGGACAGCAACCCTGAGCGGGTGTGAAAGAAAGGAGCCTCTCCTCTTCTTTCTGCACTTCGACAAACCTCCACCGCTTTTCTCTCCGGCTCGGTAGAGAGGATTCAGACCGGGAGGTAGCGGGTGGAAAAACAGGAATCTCAAGTCCTCCGTGCTCGTGTTGCATCAGCACGGAGAGAGGATAGACACCCACGATGGTGAGATGGTGATGAAACATTTTTCAGAAGATGATGGATGGGGCTGGCCGGTGAAAAGGAATGGCAGCCAGAAAGAAGACGCCTGTAATTGTTGTTTTCCTCCGCTGGGGGCATCTGAGACTTTTTGTACAACACACACGCAAACAAACAAACAAACACTCCCTCCTCACTGCACCACCCTCCTCGTGTCCTGCCCTCACCACGTCTCTGATTGATGTGCTGTTAAAGTGTGAAACATTTGACAGCAGCGGGTCAGGACTCATTGTGTGTGCGTGTGCGCGTATGTGTGTGCGTGTGTGTGTGCGCGTGTGTGTGTGCGTGTGCGTGTGTGCAGCAAGCAAGGTTTACCATAAAACTTTTGTGTTTAAAGCTCAAATCAATTCATTGTTTGAGTCACTTTTCAAGGAAAAAAAAAAAGCCAAACATTTGCTGTATTTTCTCTGTTTTATATCATCATAAGTTGATTATTTTTGGGCTTTGGACTGTTGGTCAAACAAAAAAAGACACCTGAAGGCACCTTGGGTGCTGGGAAATTGTGATGGGCATTTCTTTTTTTTTTTTTTTTACAATTTTATAGATAAAAATGATTAATTGATTAATTGGAATGATGAAACTAGAGACCATCTTGAGATCACACCAGCCGTAACGCCAAATAGGGCCAGAGGCGTAAAGTGGAGGGCAAGGCCTCTTCCCTATTTTCTACCCCGCCTACTTCTGTCACCCTTGCTCGGACCACACCCATCTTTGAACTCTGCCTTCATTTTGTTCTCAACTACACACCCAGAAAATTTTGTGACTGCCTCTTGTGCGGTTGAGACATTATTGTGGTGACACAATGTGTCCTCAGACTGCCTCTGTGGTACTTCCTGCTACTATCGGTGTCTCCAGGATCACATAGACTACCTTTACATGCACAAAATATTCTGTTTTTTGCCCTCATTCTGAAAAAGACAATATTCCTAACTGTTTACATAGCTAATGAAAATGAATATTCCATTAATATTCTCGTTTGGAGCCGTGCAAAATAGGAGTTTAAGTTTTCCACCGGTGGGGGCCTCTTTCAGTCTTTCATTCCATTTTGCACAAATCCAAAAACCTGTTGACATCCTAGTGTTTCATAATCTTTAAAAATAGGTGTGTTTCTCCTTCCGAACAGAAATGTGGGCTTTTCTTTTGGGCATGCATCTCTACCTTAGCCTTGCAAACTGCCGGCTAGTACAGTAACCTTAGCAACACCAGAGAGGGGCTGGGCAATAACTCAATATGATGATTTATCGTCTTTAAATGTTATGGTATCGTGATGAAATCATATATGGAGATATCCTGACACACAATTAAGTCGTCTATATTGATAATAAGAACATACTAACTCAAATTTCTCAGGAAAATCTAGTGTGAAATATCTGAGCGAATATCGTTTGAGGATTACGGTTTGGTTTTTACATCACACTATTTGTGTGCATGTACGTAAAAAATATTTATTTTTTCCTCTATAATTTCACTGTTATTTATTATTTATTTTTTTAATTTTGCACAAAAGTTCTTAAAATACTCAGTTTACAAAAATAGGCTTTACCATGTGGTTATTTCATATAGACTATTTATTTATTAAATTGCCAGAAAACATACTATATTGTGATGTATATCGTTATCGAGATATTAAATTACCGATATCGGGATAGAAGATTTTGTCCATATTGCCCAGCCCTACATACATGTCCAAAGAATGCTTCTAAAACCTGAATAACACACACAATATCCCGCATGTCTTCATCAGAAAACGCTACATTCAGAATAAGGCCTAATTCTGAATATCCAAACGGAATATGCTGTTTACATGACCTGTATCATAGTCGGAATATTGTCATATTCTGAATAATAGTGGAATATTAGTGTGCATGTAAACGTAGTCACTTTGCCGTGATGACACACACACACACACAGACTCACAAGGTGAAAACAATACCAGTGTCGCTGTCGCGGCTGGTAAAGAATCGGTACTCGCAGCCGTGGTTGTGTTTGGCTTTTATCGCTGTGGCTTCATTTGAAAGAAATGAAGGATAAAGTACATATAGGAAGTGTTGGCTGTTATATCTTTGTCGTGAAAACTTGAAGTGCCTTCGTTGTTCATTCCTGCTTGTTTGAACATTTTTGTTTGTCTCCTCTTGACTTATCTTTTTTTAACTTCCTTTATAAATGTTGGCCACATCACACCCTAATCTAGTGATTTAAATTAAGAATGAATGGGATATACCGGTAGGATAATATTCTTAATGTGGTACAAATGTAATTGATTGTTGGAGCTACATACTACAGCTTTCATGGCCACCTGTATGTGTGTCCCTGTGGGACTCAACAGGCTCGCTACTGTCTGAAATTCAGACCCCCTCAGCATGTTCCGTAACTTATTTTGATTGTATTTTTGTGACGGCGAGCCCGGTGACTGATGCATCTGATGCCGAATGCCGCAGAATGTGAACAGAGCCTCAGACAATGGTCATCAACTTTTTCCTCTGAATGTCCCTTTTACAAAGTTCCTTATTTAAAAATGACTAAAAACGGAAGTGACTACTACATGTAGATGCTGTCAGCATTTCACCGCTGCCATGAAAAGTCACATGATGTACGGTGTGACGTCAGCAGGCGAGGCGATGAGTAACGTATCTGGAAAATGGGATTTCTCTCAGATTGCATCAGTCCAGCGGCTCCTCTGACTGGAATAAAATGTGGTTTGGTTCAGTCACATTTTTGTGTTTTTGTCATTTGTGACTGTAGCTTAATACATTAAGTACCGTACTTACAGGTAAGTACAATTTTACTTGAGTATTTCCATTTTGTGCTACAGTGCTTCATGCTTAGCCCTAAGCGGCCATGGATCCAAACATTCTTTTAATGCCGTTTTCTCGAGATCACGAGTTAATTATCTCGTTATCTCGAGAAAACCGCATAAAAAAATGCATTAAATGTTTGGAGCCATGTCCGTTTAGGGCTTTCATATCTACTTCCTCACATCTCAGAGAGAAATATTTATTACAGCACTACATTTATTTGACAACTATAGTTACCCCTTATATTACCCCTCGTTGGGCCATTCCATCCCCAGGGCTGCAGGATTACATGCATAAATATGCATGAAAAGTATCTGTATAAAAGATTATGTTATTAAGTGAAGTGTCCTGCACTTTATCCTATTGCAATTTGAAGATGCATAATGTAAAACCTTAATAAAAACTACATAGAACAACCTAGAACACTGAAAAAATAAGATTTTAGCCCTCCCCACTCTTATTAGAATCCTTAAGAAATCATTTTTTTTTTTTTGTATTTTTGTGACTAATTTACAATTTTAATATTTAATATTTTCTCACCTGACAATGTACGTTTTTAGTCATCTCCACAGGTTTTCACTCACATACCCTGACACCCTCTAAAAAAATTGGGATATTCCACAAGTCACATGATCAACCAGAAGTAGCACCACAGGAATACCAAAGGTAAGTTCTCACTCTATTTTCTGTATTTTTGTTCATATTGTAAGTATGACTGCAAATGTCAGTCTCAACCTACAGTCCTGTTACCTAAATTATTTAATAGATATTATATTTTTTTTCCTTTTAGTTTTGGTAAACCACTTCAAGTGTCAAGTTCAAGTGTCATGCTATTAGCATTGATGCCATGTTTGCTAATGCTATGCTAAAAACTCAGTCCTGTTACTCATATTAACCATCTTCCCATTTAAAAACGAAATCAATAAAATGACCTGAGATTGACCATTAAACATTTTGGATAGTTAAACATAGATACAGTGCTAAAAAACTTTAATTTTGAAAAGTTACAACTTACAGATAGCACCAATTCAACAGAATGGTCCTTTGTTAGCGGTTGTTAGCATTTCCACCAAAAACATTTGTTTTCTAGACTTTACATGCTTTTATTAAAATATTTTTATTTGATACCCAAACAGGTAAAATGATCTAATATTTCACAAAAACAAGTCTACAGCTAAGCTAGCAGCTCTGTGGGGCTGTACTTTTGCCCAATGGTGCTTTGAGCTAAATGCTAACGTTAGCATGCTAACAGGCTCACAATGACAATGCTAACATGTTGATGTTAAACGTGTAATGTTACAATGTTCACCATCTTAGTTTAGTGGCATTCATTTGGCACAGTTAATACTTTAAGTACACTTTGCTGATACTTATCTAATTCTTTTTTAATTAATTAATTTATTTAAAGTTCACAGCCAAAAGCACAAGTTTTTTTATGTTCTTTAACCAATTTTTGAATGCAGTTTTACTTGTATAATGGAATATTTTTGCATGGTGGTGCAGGCCATTTTCATTTCAGACATTGACTTGGGTCAATGTGGATTTTTACTTCCATAAAGGATTGAGTAGTGCTGGGTGGTATAACCAAACATTTGTATGGTGGTTTCACAGTATATCACGGTATTTATTTTTATTTTTTGCATGACTGAGCCTTATTGTAGGTTTATAGTGGCTTATTCTACCGTCAGGAGTACAAACAATATAAAAACATGCCGTTCGGTGGTGTTTTGCCCTGTTAAAGAGAGTTTGTTGTGCATTATTAATTGTTGAGTTAAAAGTTATAAATGTTAGTAAAAAGGGTACACAGTTAAAATACTTGCTCCAACCGTAGCGCTCATTGTAGCAAACAATATTATATATTTTTCTGCTTTTTGAAGAGTTGTAGCAATTGTTTCAGCTATGCACTGGTATGTCAGTATATGAAAAATTCATATGAGGGAAATTAAAACCACACTATAGGATTGAATCCTCCTTTCACCACTGACAATAACAACGCATCGCATGAAAAATATTTTCTTTATTACAATCTTTTCCACTCATACAGTATCTGTTAGTAGAAAGGTGTTTTACTGTATTATTGAACAGTGCAACATGGTGTTGAAATCAAGGTTGTACATTTCAATGCATAGTTCCAAAGTCCATCGTAAATTATGCAGAAATCATCATTTTTTAGGACATGCCCCTCCTACAATGTCCATAATCCTGCTGCAGCAGAATCAGAGAGGAAGATTTTATTTTTCCAAATAAAATTCAAGAGTACCATTCTCTTTTACCCTTATATCGGCACTACAGAAATATTCCTTTTCATCCAAATGAACCTGAATAATGAGTCAGTCAGACTACGACAATTCAGTCAATCAATACAAAATTACTGATACTCCAACAAATCGCTCACCTATACATAATATACATTTTGTATACGTGAAGAAACTTTTATGAGTGAACAGTTCCAGTAGCTTTGCATTATTGTACTGTTGTTGCATCTGGTATGATACTTCAGTGGAAAAAAACAAACGTACAAAGCTGTTTTAAATATTCACAAGTTAAACAGTAATTACAACAAAAATATTTAAGGCGTTTTCAGTTGAATTCTGTACAATCACAAATAATTATTAGCCCTTCAGGGAGAAGAACAAAGAAAGCAGAACAAGTCGTGTGTTAATGCTTCATCAGTCGACGGCGCTCTAAAAGGTCCGAGGTGAGGTGTGTTTTTTATTTTTATTTTCAAGGACTGTAGAATGAGATGAGTAACAGAGAATAAACATACTGGTAGAAAGTTGTTTGTAAGAGAAGCCTGATAGAAAACCTGTCGTCGTTTTTTCAGCACTAACACAGACCGTTACCCCGTCACGTACAGTAGCGCGTTGACAACCTGCCAGTCCACATTGCAAACTTCATTGGAAATTATTTGAGGTTTTAAAGGTCATTTAAAGATTTTAATCCGCACTTTTTTCAAACCCTGATTCATGTCAGATTGAGTCACATTCATTGAATAAATAAAAGCAAAATGATTCAGAAAACGTTAAACAGGTAAGCCATTTAGTTTGGGCATATATCAAAAGAAATCTAATGATTGTCGTATATTTATTTAAATATATGACAATTCCACATGTTGGACACACGTCTGTAAATTTGCAGCGGATAAAAATGCTTTGGTATTTGCCCAAACTATAAAGTACCCGTTAAAGAAAACATTTTGGTGTTTTGGTTGAATAAGCAGGAAGTAGCAACCCTAGCATGCAATGAGGTCTAAATTAAAACGTATTGGCAACAACAGCCAATGAGGAATTCAAGGGTAATTTTCCATTCAATACATCCATGCTTTTCAAAACTTTTTTATCCTTTTTTTTTTGGTTTGTAGTGTTGAGTTGGTTTTCTTTTTTTTTTTCCATCTTGTGGTGGTAGAGGCAGTTTTAATCAGAAGTGGTCACTTTGTCAAGGCTGCAGTGGCTCGGGGTCGAGGAGGGTGCCTCCTCATCGTCGTCTGCTTTCAGGAGCGGGGAGAGGTCTGCGTCTCCCCCCGCCTCCTCCCGCCGGGCAAGCCGTCAGTCGCGGTGGCCGTGGCTCTGCGGCGTGATGCTGAAGACTCGGATGCGCAAGTGGGAGGCGATTTGGATGCACACGCCCGTACAGTAGCGCGCTAGATCCAGAAGAGAGAAGACCTGAAGGAAGACAGAGGATCAAACATCAAAGGCTGGATAAAACTATATACTTCATAGGGATGTTAATAATGACATAAAAACAAAGAATGTTGACCGATTGTCAGTTAAACAGTTAAAAACAATATTATTATGTTGTGTACACACCGGACGCGAATAAATTAATTTGCACAAATGAATTACATATAAAGTCAATGTAAAGATGCGATTAGACGCCAGTTCCGGTCAGGCGACGTGATTGACGTGAATTGCGCGGCGCGAATGATGCCGAGCGATGAAGCGAATGACGTGAATTCGCTCATTCCCTGCGAACAAAACAAAAAATTCCAGCGTCCAAACTCACGCAAATTAAGGGATTATATATTTTTTATTTGCGTCTGGTCTGAACACAACATTAGAATAAAAATTAAAAGGTTAATAAAACAAAGTTTGTTGCATGGTAAAAGAAAAATAAGATATACAATCTATTTTTTAACTGCTAGTTAACTTGCTGGTCCAAACTTTGCAATTAGCAAGGTGTGTTTTAAGCTCCTTTTTTTTCTGTCGACGATCACTGCGGAGATCTACGTGACACATAAAGGACTGGCGTTAAAACAGCCGTCCTTAACATTACCTGATGTAATCTAGTCATGTAGAAATGTGACATTTGAATCTCCTCTGTCCGCAGTCTCTCATCCACCGCAGTCATGTTGTTGTTTACACAAACACAGCGCGCTTGTTCAGCTAATCAATGAGCGAAAACACTATCTGTATGTAGTCTAACTGCTTTAGCTTAGATCAGCACATATCTTAACATTTGGCTAATTCTTGTGGCATAAACTTATCTGACTGAGACATCTGCAGTGAAACGCATCTGCAGCAGACAACAGAGAGGACAGAGAGGTTACAGAGGCTCACTGATGTCTATATTCTTCATTCTTTAATGTCAAGAATATTTATTTTATTGCATTTTAGATTTAGAGTTTATATAGTGACTTTGCTGTTGCAAACATCACTGTTACTTCTCTAGAAACAACATTTAGACCTAGTTATTTAAAATATAGACAAACTAAAATCCTGTTCTGAATTAATTATTTTCTTTTAAATACTAGCCTGTACTTTGTAAACAGCAGTTAGAATGAAAAAGCGCTGATAAGAATACAGATAAACTACTGCACTGATAAGGAGCAGTCGATCGATACAATCTTAACGATTCCCATCCCTCGTCACTATTTGAGGAAATAAAGTTTTTACGGTGTTTATGCTTGCAAATTGTCCAGATTTGTGGTTGAAATGGCTATAAAGTGCTTCTAAAGCAAGTATAGAGTTGTTATAGTTTTATTGTTAATCCCTTCATATCACAGCTCAGTATTAAACCAAAGCCAGGAAGGTTTATGTAAAGTTATCTCATCGGTTTGAAAGGAACTTTGAACTGAACCTTTAACCACAGCTGTAATGTCTCTGATTAGATGGATAAAGTGAAAGTCACAGGTTCAGGACTGAGAACCACACTGTGCTTACGTGTACATAGACTGAATGTGTTGTTCTTGTTTGTCAGTTGCCTGCCCTGCAAGTTTTTACTGGCTCGATGTAGTTGTTATGACAATATATAGATCTTGATAAAAGGAAGCTAGTGTGCAATGAAAAGAAGGTATTCATTATGAAATGGTGTGGTTGGTTTTTCTGGTTGGACGATACTTTGCTCTGCAACAGTTTGTTGGCAGAGTTGTGGGTGCAGCTGCGTAGTTTATATGACACTACAGTATCCAAACAGACTTCACGGAGCGTATTTCACACCATCTAATAAGGCCGTTTCCTTATTTTGGGCAGCTCTGAATGCAAATCAAGTCTTTGTTTTCATCACTTTAAATCTAAACAGAACAGACCAATTTCTCCAAAGCAGTCCACACTTTTTTTTTACTGATAATACTCAAATAGAAGTGATTGATTATATACCGCCAAGTGATATACACAACAGCAGCTTAATTAGCTGGTAGTCAAGGCATCATTTTCCAAGACATTTCCAGGAGTTTTGTAGAAAATACAGGACATCACTTGCTCACAAACGGTCATATAATTCCGCTTGCGGCTCCAGGAAATAAAAACTTGACTCTGAAAAGACTGATGCAAGTCTGTTCGGCTCCGCAGACTGACTGACATGGGAGCCGAAATTAAAAGGGGAGTGTTCCACTTGGCATCTGGTAAACACGCTTTGAAGTGTCACGCCGTGCAGCTTATCCTACCAACAAGTCGAGTTTCAAACTAAGAGTGAGGGGCTAAAATACAATTACAATTTTCCAGGACAGCATAGATTATTTCCAGGATATTTGCTCATTTTAATCAATTTCTAGAAGTTTCTATGACTGGAAAACTAGTCTCGAAGTTTTCCAGGACGTATGGGAATACTGCAAGGGTATTAAATCTTTGGAATACCCCTTTAAAAAAGAACTGTTAATACTATAAATGTGTTAAACACTGACCATGGCGATCCAGAGAACTATGTGCTCATCGATGAAGCTGTTGAAGTACTGGTTGAGGAAGAGGAGGCCGGGGCCGACGAAGGCTGTGTCCGGGAGGTACAACTCACTCTTGGTCATGTGTGCGATCTACAGAGATAAACACGAGAAAACACAGATTAAATACTTTCTGTGCTAAATAACCTGACTAAATACAAGCAGAGGAAGCATGAGAAACAACAAGCTTAAAAATGGGTTAACAGTTATAGTCGTTTTCATTGGCAGTGGCGGACTTTCAAATTGCCTTTACAAGCAGGAAACGATGCAGCATGTACTCCCGCATTTTACCACGAGTTGGACGAAGTGTCGAACATCATGGAAGGAGGCGTGTTTGTCAATTTAGTCAAGAAAGTGGCAGTTTTCTCATAGTACCGTTTGCCTTTGTGTGAAAGCGCTCAGTGAACTACAGCTCTCGTCCCAAACATTATACGTCACCTTGCTTCCTACTTGCTAACCGCTTGCTAGCTAGCTAGCTTAGCACACACGTGACGTTATCTTACCTGATATGTTTTATCTGGAGACTCCTGGTGTTTTTATCAGCCGGGAAGAGAAAGAACGAACAAAACCAGCTGCTCGTGTGAGTAACGTTACACCCCGATACGAAACACACAGTCATCAGAGCTTCAGAGAGACGTCACTTACATGACTTCTGGAGGTGTAGTCTTTCTAATTACGTTTTCTCACAGTCTGATACTTCAACAGTTTTACAACAAAACTCAAACAGGAGCAAAAAAAATCTCACCATTCACTACCTTTCTTATTTTGGCAGTAACGAAATCTGAACACAAGCGGTCAGCTGGAGACGCACGACAGACACGGGTGTGAACAGCGATTTGTCTCGGATCACCGAAACGCATTTTAAAACCGTAAAAGTGTAAACAGGGTCTTAAAAACGAGATGAACGTACCACCAGCTTGTTGGAGATTTTGGAGATGACCATGCCGAAGGCGAGCAGGT
>JAOVVB010031535.1:0-15567 GCA_028570985.1 Heterobranchus longifilis
GATGATCAACTATGTTGTCCCCTGGCCAAATGGCTTGTGAATGTTCAAAATGTACCAGCCACTCAATAGATCACCATTGTTTTTTTGGCTAGTAAGTGAAGCAAATCTACTAGCTACTTGTATATTTTACTAGCATTTGGCTAGTAAATGGTGTTAATTCTGGACCCTAGTTGTAACATTAGTGCTCTTCCACAACCTACTGAAAACTCCTAAACATATATTCAACATTTTGATAAGCTCCTACAAACTATATTCAACATATTCCAGTCAGCAACACAAGACAAAACGAGAGCATCATTGTGAAACAGAATGCGGCACAATAATGGTTTTATCTCAATTATCTCGTTTTCATAATCACTGGAAGCAAAAATCATAATTTAGAATAAAATGGGTTTAATCACCCAGCCCTAATGATGAGTCCATTAATCGACTTGTCCACAGAAAAGTTATCGGCAAGTTTTTCAAGTAAAAAATGCCAACCATTTTGATGGTCCCAGTTTTTTGGTATTGATGGAGGTTATGTACTGCTGTGTTTATCTGAAAGTTGTAGAATTGCCCCTGAAGGGTTGCAGATGGCAGGAATTTTTGTAAAATTGTTTTCCATATTTGATCTTTTGGTACCTTTTCACCTTTACCCCAGTTTTCCTGCGGCCACTCAAAGTTTCTATAGCAATGAGCATTGCTGGTTTCCATGGTGACGACCGCCTGACTCCCCCAGGTGGTGTCATTCAGCAGGCTTTTCTGGAACCAGAGAGAGGGGTGTCCTTTTTAGCACGACTCGCATAGTTAGTAGTTTTCTGCTGGTTCCAGGGTTTTTTAGGATTGTAGTGATTCAGAGTCATGTGGTAATTTAAGGGAAACAGTATAGTATACCAACACTAGTTTTAACAAGATCCAACTGGCCTGGTTATGAACTATTGAAACCTGGTGGCATTAATTCATGAGGCCACATCTAGTGACTCATGGTGATTAAAGGGCCTTAAGAGGAAATTCGGATGCTGGAATAGTACCCATCTATTAGTAAGTGTAAACATTCAACAGATGGTTTTATGTTTACAACGTTTTCATATTTTATCTGGAACTTTTCTGACAGGAAATAAAATCTAATGGATGATTTGAAGACTCATCCAAAATGAGTCGCAATTATGAGTGGAAAAGTTAATATTCTAATAACTGTTCTTTGGCAGTCCTCATTATTTTTGGTCACAGAGTAACCGCAGGGTCTTAAAAGTATAAAAAAAAAACATTGAATTTAATATTCTCAAAATAAGGCCATTAAAAGTATTGAATTTCATTTACAAAGGTCTTAAAAATGTCTTGTCCTTTTCGTAGGATGAAATAAATACTGTAACATCATAAATAACTGTCAAATATGTGAACCGTTTTGTTTCTGTGTAACGTTACAATATGCTAGGTTTGGTGTGACTTGGATGCTATGAGTATACTGTTTACATCAGTGTGTTGCTTTATGCTCTTGACTGAGCTCTGGCACAAATCAGTCAGTTGTCAGGAAAGAAAACAAAACGTCTCGCACCTTGCCACTAACAAGCTAACGTTAGCTCGTCGCCTCAGAGAGGGCAGGTGCCATTTTAACCTCTTTTTAGTGGCAGCAGAATCCAAAATCTGAGTGGGTTAAACTTATTCCAGGCAATGACCATGAGGCCCAATGCTATTTGTGCCGAAAATCTTTCAAGCTGGGGACGATAGGACTTGTATGAAGAGCGCAATACACATTACACAGTTCTGTGCACAGCAAAGCTCTTCACCAACGGCATCATGCAAAACAAGCACCGCAGTTACTGCTAGCAATACTAAAGAAATCACATTGTCCGTAGTGCAGCGGCCTGTGATCTGCGAGCTCTCAACTCTTCAAGCAGAGGTGGTTTGGATCCTGAAATACTTGATGGTAATTAATGATTTTCTTAGGGTATAAAATCCTTACTGATTTCCTTTTTCATACTTTTGCCAGTATGGCTGTGAAGTTAGCATTCATTCTTCATTTTTTTGGACTTAGATGATTTACTGTCCTGAGACTTAAATGAGAGGCTGCTATATGACAACCTGTCGATGCTAGAAAATGTGTCACCTGTTAGGGGAGGCATTACATTATCAATTAAAAAAAAAACAGCAGTGCAGTAATTCTGGTACATTTCAGGGGTTTTACAGAACATTGCCAACATAAATGTGCTGTTAGATAGACGTGCTGAATGTATGGGTGTAACCACAGGCCTATCAGTAAGCCCATACCTTGTGTTACTGTATTTATTAGCAGCAGAGTGCGTCTGTGAGATTAGAATTTTTTTTTTCCCCTCTCCACAGTTGGCTCAGGGACAAGATGGAAGTTTTCGGCGGTTTGCGGTGTTAGAGTTTGCCTCAGCTGAGATGGCGGAGGAGGCGCAGCGCCTCACTGGTGGCAGGCTGCTGGGCGGGACACACATCAGGGTGTCCTTCTGTGCCCCCGGCCCTCCTGGAAGAAGCATGTTGGCAGCTCTGATTGCTGCCCAAACCATGGTATTTAAGTCTGATCAATACACCGTCTTCACATGTCCAAAGCTACTGTCGAGTTTGCACTTTGCTGCTCTTGTGTTGATTGTCCGACTTGTGGCCCCTCCCTTCCAGGCTGTGAATCGAGGTAAAGGTCTCCTCCCTGATCCCACAGCCATGCAGATACTTACAGGCCTCAATAACCCCGCCACCATCAAGATGCTGCTCAACCCGCTGTCACAGGGACCCAAACAAGGTGAGCAGTTCTCACCACAGGGTTCCTGCAGATGCTTAAAAAGTCTTAAAAGACAGTGAATTAATTAATGTAAAAAAAAGTCTTAACATGTCTTAAATCAGTCTTGCAAGAGTCTTATTCGTGGTAAGTAGCATTTTATGAATCGTTTTTCCCCAACATGGCATTGTCAAATCTCAAAATAATTGGTAACATGCATTTAAAAAAAAAAAAAAAGTTGCCGAATGCCTCTCTCACATAAACGTCACACAGATCAGGATAGCCAACAACATTCATATACTGCTGAATACCCAGAGGTAAAGGGGTAGTGATTTATTTTGGCCATGTCAAAAAAAACATGCTAACGTTGGCATGTTTGTTTTTTTAGATCAGTCAACTTTGTCCTGAAGATGTGTGTGTGCTACCTCTTTACCTCTGGGTATTCAGCAGTGAACTTTGATTTAACACCACAAACAAAGACCCAACATTTATATACTTTTACCACATTCAATCAAATGACAAATTAACAAGTATATTTCAAGGAAAACCAAATGGATACTTGTATGATAATGTTCATTGTTTTCCATGTTTTCTACAAAGTGTAAAGTTTTTTTTTTTTTTTTTTCTTCAACATTTCAAGTTGATCATCTAACTTATTCACTGGACAAAAAAAGTAATGTCAAACTTGTCCCCAACACTAAATAATTGATGTTGATTCATGTTTTGTTTTTTCCTTCAATACATTAAAAAAGTCTCGAAGTCTTAAATCTACGATACAATTTTATTGTCCGTTTACACTGAAATTAATTTAGCATTCATTAGGCAGTTCCGTTCAAGAACATTACACAAACATCAGCTGCACTCGTACAAAAACACCAAAACATCAAACAGGAATGACATATTATCCTCTGCATTCAGTCACTTGTTTTGGTTTAGCATCAGGAAGAACTGATGAACATAAGAATTCTTTAGCCTCATGCGTTTAAATGGAGGGAGAGGAGTCAGCAGAGCGAGGAGTCAGCAGAGATCCTGTTAGCTGGTCTGAGTATGCTCTTGTTGTCACTTGTATTAGGCTGGAGGAACCCTGCACTGGCTCTTAATCAATGCCTTAATGTTCAGATTTGTTCTGATGCTGTGGATCCTGATGTCCTCTTTGTGTGCAGGCCTCCTCGGGGCAGCGCCTACGATGCCCCTGCTGGCCAACCCCGCCCTCTCCGCTGCCCTGCTCCAGCTGCTCCTTCAGAACCAGGCCAAGGCGCAGCAGGTAGTACTACCCTTCTCTGACATGTGTCTCCTCGCCGCTCAGCCCGTTTTGATTCATCCTTTCCTACTTATTTACTCCTTTCCCCCCCCCCCCACTCTCTGCTCTTTCCCTCTTTACCATTAGCAAGCCTTTCTGGGAAATCATCTCCTGTGGGCTCAGGTGCTGCACAGTAAAGAAAACCCTCTAGTGCCTTGTGTGAGTGATAATGGTGTTTTGTTGTGTGTGTGTGTGTGTGTGTGTGTGAGGTGGTGAAGCTAGATGGATCCTGGTCTTTATGCAATTCCTCGCTAAGAAACTGAGGTTTGTTTTTGTGTGTGGGGTGTGCTTTTGAGTGGTGCTGAGTGATGTGGTAGGTGTGCTCCATTGTGCACACAGAAAGTGTAAATACCCACTCTGTGAGGACATAATTTCATGTGGTGAGTAAGCCTCGGTGCTGACTAAGTGTGCTCGTGTAGAGCAGCCGTTTTTCCACCGCTCGACTGCTGCAGCCAGGCTGCGTGACCCTCTTGTGACACTGAACTCTGCTCTCTCCTTTTGGCCAACAGGCAGGACTCATCGGGGAGAATCCTCTGGCTGCTCTGCCTGTCCAGCAGGGAGTCCATCTGCTCGGAGACCTGCCCCAAGGTTTGGAATCCGCCGACTCCCGCCGTAGCTTCTTGAGCCACAAACTGCATGTTTTTTCTCTGCTTATCATGCTTAACATCTTTACGCTGGTCATGCAAGATTAGTCTTAAGTCCCTTTCACACATGTACTGCAACCCTGTATGTTCGGACCGGACATTAAACAGACTTTACTGTGTAATGTCCGGGTGAGCCCACGTGTGAGAATTCACAGCGAACGAGTGTTGATGACGTTTCTGGAAGCAAAACCGGAAGAAAACAAACGTCCAAGGGCGAAGAAGAAGGGTAATTAACACAAAGACGGCAACAAAAATGTATAACTGGAGAGATGACGAGATTCGATAACTTCTGTCTGTAAAGCTTTATGTCCACAGTTGGCATTCATTCCCACGCTCCCCATTTATTGTCTGTGTAAGCAGCTGTGCAATGCATTCTGGTAGCGCGGCGGTGAGTTTCCAGAGACGGGCCGTCGAGTTGCACGCTCCTCGTGTGCATGAAGTTGAAGACTAGCTACTTCAACACTTCTGGAAATCTCTCAAACCAACCGATCTAAAATAAGTCAGCAACTACATACCCTATTTCTCACCTAAAATATTTTCAGAAACACATTTTGGTGAACTATTTTCGTAATATAAGAGATCGTTTCCAAACGAGCCGCCATGACAGCCCAGTTTGAAATCTGGGAGCAGACAGCCCGCAGGTGAAGCGTCCGCCAATCAGGTGCGGGGCTGTTTTCATTGTTGATCAGGCGAAATCATCTTGACATATTCAAGGAACCTTACTGTGGTGTAATCCGCATCATGTCCTTTCTCCTGCAGGCTCTGCCCATGCATCACCCCTCGCCTAAAATGGAGTATTTCCAGTCACATTTAGAGTAAAATAGACGACAAAGCATGGATGTTTAGGGCGGCGCTAGAGGCTTTTAGCAGCGCTAACCCGGCCCTGTGGATGACTCGGCAACTTTCCCCCTTCTTTAGCGTTTAGCTCATGGGTTTAGCTTTGCAGTGCCATTGAAACCATAGACATCAGGTGCCTCTGGCGTGGCTTCATCATCGTCCCCACTTCTAGCTCTAAAAAGTCAACATGGCGAAGGCCAAATTCCAAACTCGTGGTAAAATGGTGATCCAAAAACCAATGGGTGGCGTCACCGCTGCTACGTCCATTCTCTTTACAGTCTGTGTGTACTACATGTCAGAAAGGGCAACTCCGGACAATGTCTGAACCTGATTCTGCAGACGTTGTCTGATGTGTGAAAAGTGCTATAATGTTATGTAGTAGAATCTCAGAGCTCTAAAATCTCACCATGTATGTGATTATGTATGTTTACGTTAATTGAAAATTAAACACTAGAATAATTGTAATTTACAATCATTCCTCTACCTAATTCTCCTAGGTGGTGTAGTCCCAGGCCTTGGTCTTCAGACGGATCCCCTGGCCCCCCTAAAGCCGATGTCTCTTGGCAGAGCCCTGGCGAGGGAGCAGGAGTCCCCCACAGCAGCGTGCACCTTCCCCCAGACTTCCTCTCCCACCCTGCAGGGACTCTCCCTGCCCCTGATGGGTGGCATGATGGGGGCAGATGGCCTCACAGCACAAGGGGTGAGCTCCCAAGTCATTTCCATAATATTGTTTTCTGCCTCTTGCATTCTTAGACAGCTTTCTAGCAGAATGTAAATAGTAAAAAAATGAATCACCTTTTCCCCTCCTGTCAGGTATCCATACTCGGAGATCCTCCCAAAGATATGAACCATCCCCAGAGTGCCTTCCTCGGTGTCAACAGTGTTTTCCCCTCAGGTGAGAGGAGTGCACTGTGTGGTTCAGATTTTCCTACTTGGCAGTCTGCTTTTGTGTGCTGCATAAATATATTACAGCATGTAATGTCTGTCTGCCCTCCCCTACTCCAGGAGGAAGCTGCAGACCTCACCCGTATAGGAAGAGGCCAACACTGAGTAATGTGTCTAACCAGCACACACACCAGAGCATACAGCCAAATTACAACCTGCGCTACCAGGACTCCTACAGCCCAGAATATCCTCCTCTGCACCAGGTAACTAACCACCTACTGTGTCCATGGAAAGACCAGATGATGTCATGGTGAATTTACAGTGTAGGGCTTTCAACAAATATTCTAAATTTGAATATATATATTTGAATTGTTTTAAAAAAAAAAAGAAAAAAAAAAGACATTCGATTATGAAAATGAATATTCGATTGAGGGGGGAAAAAAACTGCACTACCACGACTGTGTGCCTCGTGCAGGCCTGGGCCGCTGCACTAAATGCACTGCATGATGGGAGTCACACAACACATCACATTATAAAGCCATAAACATACAGCTCGCTCAGAGCGTTGAATGTCTGCCCTGTATACTATGAAACAATTAATAGCCCAGGCTCAGTTCTCACTCGAGCACCAAGAGAGGTCTACAGTCTTTAAAGTAATAAGGTTTTCTTTCAAATAAATGTCTGTTATACTATATCTGTCGCTGAATGAGGTAACACGCTGCTGATTGAGCCTATGGCCCACTGATGAAAGTATTGCAATATTTATACATTTGCAGTATTATGGACTGGGTGTCTGTGGCAACATTTCCTGGAAAAAAAAAATGTTACAAACTGAACATTTCCTACTGCTGAAAGCCTTTAAAACTGGCTTTTAACTACTTTATTATGAAGTAGTCACAGGAAATGCAACGCGTTTGTCAGTGATCTCGACACTGACCGCTGTCGTTTCATCCAAAATGCGTCTACAAAACAACGTTCATTTTCAGCATTTGTTTTGGACAGCGGATCAGTTTGAAATATTTCAGGCACTAATGGATCAAGACGGAGCAGCCACAGTTTGCACACCTCCACCTTCTCAGCGAGGTAACCAACTACGTTCACTTTCGCTGTTCGCAGACTCGCATCAGATCGCGGTTGCTCACAAAAAGACCAATTATTGCACGACTTCTTTATTAAAACGACAGTCGTTTTTGTTGCCCCCAGTATTGTGGGACCTGTAGTATTAAACTGCATTTGTTGTTGTCACCAGTAACCACAGTGTCGCCAAATCAACCAGGACTGAAATCTTATATTGCCACTTTAAATCAAGTTTTACAGTGTAGGACATTATTGTATTTGTTCTAATGTGTAGCTATGTGGATCTTTTAAAAGACATGCTTATGTTGAAATATATGTACCTATACAAGTAGTTATGTCTCATTTGTATTGGTTTGCTTTGTTATGGACATAAAGTGCAAAATAGATATTTGAATAGTTAGAACCTTTGTGTTTTTTAGAATGAATAATCGAATGTAATTTTTGGCCAATTTTGACTGACGGCTCTATTACAGCATAGCAGTATATTCAGTAGCCTTATATGATATGATTTGGTCTGATGCCCATCTGGTGTTTCTCCACAGGATCCTCTGGCCCACTTGTATGAACAGCAGGAGAACCTCGATACCGGAGCCTTGGCAGGATTTGGTCAGCAGGTAGTGTCTAATGAACCGTTTCAAGACTGCGTGAGCACATTTTTAATGTTATTAAATTACATGGGTACAGCTGCCCTATAGTAACACAGTTTGTCTCTGCAGCTCTCTCGTCACCCCGACTACAGTGAGCGTTTCTCCCACTACACTTATCCTCCCAGCGAAACCATGTCCTCATACTTCAGCTCTGGGCCGGAGGCCTCCAGTAACGGGGGCCTCCCTACCACCCATCTCAACAGGGTAAGCACAAAGCTTTGGACTTTCTTTTTTTTTTTTCATGGTTTCCACAGGGTCCTTGAAATCATTTTTTTGTGAACAAATATCTTTTTCTATTTTTTTTCAACATTTTAACAACAGGAACAACAACAAAAATCACAAAACATACAAAATGCAGAACAGAAACGCACAAATCAAAACCGCAAAATAAAACCAAACAAAAATGCAAATAAAATGAAACGAAAGCCAAAGAATCGAGGTCCTTGAAATTGAACTTGAGGGGAAAAAAATCAACATGAATATACATGGGTCATTGAAAGTGCATACGTTTTGTGCAAGAGTACAAATTGAAGTTATTTTGATATATTGTTTTTTTTACTTGGGTTTAGGAAAAGATCATGTTTGTGTTAAAATAAGTACATTTCCTCACAGGGACAAATAAAGTACATTACATTTGTTACGTAACAAAATATAACTACAACGGGGCCTTCTGTGGACTTCTGATTAGAAAAGTTGTAAGTTTGTAATATGTTACAAACAATCGTAATCTGGGAGAAAATGTGTTTCTCCTAGAAACATAGTTGAGAATGCAGTTAAGTTGTATGGGAACGTATTTTTTCGGAGAGCAGGTTGATGCAGGAGAACGAAGCCTGTTTACTAATGTTAATTAAGTAGCTTTGTATCCATTAACAATGAAAACGAGGTGTTCAAAACTGCAACTGTAATATGGGAGAAAAATGATCATGTTGGGTCCTTGAATTTGAGGGAATTGGGCCTGGAAAGCCCTTAAAGTCCTTGAATTTGATGTTCAAGACTGTGTGGGAATCCTGTTTTTTCTGTTTTGAAAATGACCTCTGGTTTGGTTTCAAACTATTAGGTTAGGTCCTAAGAATAAGCCCATGTTCAATAATGAATGCTGGGCTGTAAGTGCATGAGCCTCAGTAGAAAAAGGTCTCTGAAGTTGGTAGTTTGTTTTCAGGCTGTGGGCATGCCTCCTGTGAGCCTCGCCAACAACTACCCCCCAGGCCTGGGCAACGCTGTGAAGGTAACACTTTCTTAGCCTGTGTCTCAATTTGGACAGTACACGTACATGTAGTAGACTGTGTACACTATGTACTCACTTGGGTAATGTGTAAATCTGGGCAGGGTAGTGTTGTCTCAAATGGCACACGGCTGTTGCGCACAATCACAACTTATGACCAATTCTTCTTTTTAATGGTGAATTTCAACTGGGCAGAGCGTTACGGCCACCAACCATCGCCCGCCAAAATGTATGCCAGCGTGTTTCCTCACTATCTACAGTACAGTGGTATTTACTGACTATACAACTTACATTTGTATAGATCGGTGTTCGCAGTTGCAAGTGCAACCGCTGCAGCTCGCCCGCCATGTTCACGAGTTTGAAAATACTTGTCCAGCACCCAACGCAACCGTTAACAGGGACCCTGCAGATCCTTAAAAAGTCTTAAGGCATTGAATTCATGAATCTAATAATAAGGCCTTAATTGATATTAAAATGTCTTAAATCAATCTTTCAAAAGTCTTAAAAATGCAACGTTGCATAGTAAAATCTCCAAATAATTGGTAATGTCCGTTTGCTTTTTAATATAATTTACAGAATGCCCATTGCATTAACGTCACACAGACCCAGGTAGCAGAATCAACAACACTCAAAATGTTGTTTCTGGCCGGGCTGCTCAGAGCAGAGGATCTTGAACAACATTCGGGTGTAAGCCTACAATTTTGGTTATTGTAAAATTGGTCTTGTTTAATTCTGAATGGCATTAAAAAAAAAAAAGTCTTGAAAAGTTTTAAATCTGACTTGCCTCAAGCTGTAGGAACCCTGGTTATGAGTGCGCCTACTCGTAGTTAGGGTTGGGTATCGTTTGAATTTTATGGATTCTGATTCTGCTTATCGATACCGGTTCTTATCGAGTCCCAGTTTCAATTCCAATAATGTAAAAAATTCCAGTTCTTTTGCTATCGGTTATAATCAGTTCTCAGTTTTTGGTTACTCCACCCTTCTCGTAGTGCAGCATTTTGCCATACTGAGCAGTGTGAATTATGCAAATTCAGACACAGCACTTGTCTTTGCCTTCTTTTTGAGTCTTTCATATGCATTTTTTTTACATTTAGGCCAAGCTGCTCTCTATTGATGTAATTGTAATTTTTTTTTTTACCCATTATAGACTCCCATTGGTAGCCACAAGCGTGTGTTCTCCCGGCTGATCCCGTCTCCGGAGCCGAGCCCCGAGGGCGGCTACGTGGGCCAGCACTCCCAGGGCCTCGGTGGCCATTACGCAGACTCCTACCTTAAGCGGAAGCGTATATTCTAACCACGGCTGAATGCTTTTTGCTGTGGGAGTAGCCAGGACACAATGGCGTCTCCTCTGGTCTCTTCCAAATGAACTTTGTGGCGTGGTGGTCCTCGGATGTGTCTCCCGTGTGCTCCTGTGAGTGACCCCTGGAGGGCGCCGGGCAGTGCAGCCTGTTGCTATCTGGACAGTTGTGTGACTCCATGGGAATTCTTGGTGGTTGTATTTTTTTCTGTTGTGTATATATGATTTTAGTGTGTTGGTAAATTAAGTTTTTACTTTTTTTATTTTATTTTTAATTTCCCGTTGAAATACTTGTACAGTGAGAAAAAAATGGTTAATTAGCAAATGAAGTATTTTCTCTTAAGCATTTCTTTTTTTTTTGTTATTCCTGTGTTGCGTGTGGTGTATCAGCAGAGCTACAGATAGTTTGGGCAGTTTTTAATAGCAGATATAGGCTGCTTTTTAGAATGTTTGACATCCCACTAAAGTGATGCTGTCCACAATTTCAGGCAAAGGGACTTGCATAGTATTAACAAGCTTTAATTCAAAGGCTCTATTTTTTTTTGTTTTTTTTTAAATAGACTTCCTAATTCCGTGTAAAAAGTTCAGTAGTTTGTTTAATGAGATGGTGTGGTGTTTTTGTTTCCCCTCCTTCCACAAGGTTGTAAATTTTGCTGTATGACTCTTTATTTCTGGATTCAGGCCTCTCCTCATTGCTTAACATGCAGCTTTCCATCCACCAATGACAGCTGCGTGTACCTGCCTGTGTGTTATGACAGTGAAGCTTTTTACCCTAATGGCATATTTTCTCAAGCCTTTAACTTTTCCACGTTGTTTGTCTTTTGATCCGCACCCTCCAACTTGTTTACGGAGTCTTGTTTTCTGCACTGGTTGTCGAGCGATGCACTTGGAAGTCACGATCCTAATCTGTTCTCAAGTCTCCTCTCACTCACATGTCCAGGAGTTGAATATTTTCTGTGTTTATGTGACTTGTGTTTGCTAAAATTTAAATTTTGAATGTCTTAAAAGTCCAAACACCACACCTCTGGTTGAGTTGGGCGGGTGGGGCGGTGGACATGCGCTGTGTGCCGTCTCTCGAGTCTTGGGAGGTATTAATGGAAGCTAGTGGCAGGTGATTGGTCAGTGACATGGCTGTCCTTGTTTTTCTTTTTTTATATATATATATAATTATCTGGTTGACAGTTTGATTGTGAAAACCCATTACCTCTGACTTCTGCTAGGAAATGCAGCTACACTTGAGCCTTAACAGTGTTTTCTGTGACATCATCCTGCCCTGTGTTGGCTTCCATCTACATTTACCATTTCTGTGTTAATTTGCTGTGTAAATAGTTAAAAGCTTGATCTTTTTTTTCCTGAGTCCAAAACATTTTTGTTTTCTTTTTAATCATACCTGCCTCTGGTCTGGTGTTTCGAATGAATTTGCTGCTCCTCCGTGTTTTTGTCGTTTGCCTGTATGCTTGACAGCTGATGTGACTCTAAGAGTGGCGCCACAGCAGACCGCTCATGTTGTGTATGGACCAAGAGATGCAGCCGTACTGTAGGAAGATCATTCATTTTGATCCATTTGATTCTAACTGCCATCTTCTCATCTGTACCGCCATGGTTGTCTCTGTATGTGTGTGATGTGAGCAAGTAAATGTTATTTAAACTCATGATGTTGTGAACTCCTCATTTAGAAAAAAAAACTACATGAGCTTTAGACTTCTGTGATACTATTTGACGCATCTTTCTGTGTTTTACCCCAAAAAAGGTTTTCACTGTATCTTGGGGTGTGTCCTTTCATTTGGTTCAACACTTTGCAAGAGCGCATCATTTCTTCTTAATGCACAACTGCCTTTAAGAGTTTTAATTTTGGACTGTGATTCCTAAATTCATTTTAGAGCGGAGTTAAGTGACACTTTTCAGATTTGCATAATTTGATTTAAATTTCTCCCTTGAAACCCAAGATGCAAAAAGAGCTGCATCTGATTATTTTTCTGTTGAATCTTAAGCCATCTTCATTACAAACTTGTATCAAAGAATAAGTTGAATTGTTGATGTGGTCACAGAGAACCTATTCAACACTTAATGTAAAATTATAGTAAAATGCAAACTCTGCACGTGTGGTTGATAATGTAAATTGCCTTGAGTTGCGGAATCTTTTTATCATGTCGTCTTTTAGCAGTCAAACCTTTGCTGCTGGCAAGCAGCCGAATCACGTGAGAGGTCCAACCCTGAATTTGTAAAGCACAAAAAATGTTGTACAAAATGTTTATAGTCCAACTAACACGAAGAGGCACACAGTAACGATTATATTTCAGCCTGATTATGTAAGTAATGGACCAGAACTGATATGCCTCTTCTCAATCAACAGTGACTGCATGCACAGCCAGCTGATGTTTTTGGTTTATTGGATTGGCAACCAACCATGAAACTACTTGCAGATGGATCTTGAGGAACAAAAAAAAACATGAAGTAAATAAAAGGGAGGATGCATCAAAACATCTAATAAAAGTCAGTCCTGCTTGTAACCTTGATGGCAAGATATCTCCTTTTGTTGCCCAATATGGAAAACAACTGGAGGCTAATAACTTCAAACAACAGTTGTAGTAGTGTTTCATGATATGCATAATGCCTAATAATTAATAACCTAATAGCCTTTGACTTTTCCTGTTCAGTTGCAACATGCTATCAGGCACACGCCATGGGTGGCTCTGCTCCATCAGAGCGCTATTGCTGTCAATGTGACCCGTATGAATGTTAAACAAGTTATTGCTGAGAGAGTGAATTGTGCTCCTTGGATGAATAATTTAACAACAATCTCAGTCAGTCAGTCAGTCAGTCAGCTATAGAGGCTGATAACAGAAATAAAAACAACCGGAGGAATGTGCCAAACTGAGAAGTGGGTGAAAATACATTCCACTCTGATAAGACTGAGAATGATGACATTCAGATTTCATTTTTAAAAAGAATGAGCTGAAATATCAGCTAAAGGCTCGGCATGTTTTGCTGAGCAGACCCTGAAGGTAACGACAGGTCAAATTGAGCTTAAATCCGAGGTGATTGGTTATGTGGCACTACAAAGCCCTTTGCATTACTGTCCCTCGCCATTCAGACGGAGGTGATGGCGGGGGGGGGGGCAGGAAAGGTGACGAGAGCTCCTCTTTTCTCAGGATGAAAGGTTTTGATTAGTTGTTATTCATGTGGACTCACTGAGCCTTGAGCTGATGGAGCTTTCCCCTGAAAACTGCACATTGGTTAAAACTCCCTTTTTTTTTTTAAACACAGATATTTGTGACATTTCTCAGCAAGAAAAAAATGTTTAATGTTTGGCTCTGTTGTGGCATGAATACATCTAATGGTCTTTTTTTCTGTAAAGGACAATGGAAATGAGAACACTGCAGAGATGATGAGGTTGTTTTTGTAGACCTATACTGGCATTATATTAATGTGTTTTTTACGCAGCCGCTGGGGTGATTTCTGTAATATTTGTCTGTAATTCTGCAGGCACCCTTGAATTATGTTCTCATACCTGCAGCCAGTCTACCCAGAGTTCTCAGAGGGATCCACCGAGGCTCGGTGGACGCTGTGTCAGACACATTTAGATTTCTGCCTTTCATATTTCCGCCCACACAGTCACCCTGCACAGTTGCTGGTGAATGCTGCTGAAACCTGCGATTTTCCCAAATACAGAGAGAAAGGAGGAAGGGCTCTGAAGGCAGATCACTGCAGCATCATTTATCAACAATTACAAACACACAAATGAATGGAAAGTTATATCTCTTGTGCCTTTTGTGTGTGTGTGTGTGTGTGTGTGTGTGTGTGTGTGTGTGTGTGTGTGTGTGCTGAAAATCTAACTGCTCCCTCTCACTTTATTGCACGTGTGTGTTGAAAATAAGTGCATGCATTTTTATATACAGATTCACTGCATGTAAAACACGCACTAAAAATCCACATGTGCCATGATTTATTACGGCTTTATTTCAGTATACGAGCAACAAAGAGTAACCAAATAGGGTATGTCACAAGAGCTGTTTATAGCAGGATTAGTCATAGAAAACAGCCCACTCCCCCCTGTGACAAACAGTCTATAAAACAGTAGAACATCTCGATAGCCAGGAGAAAGCTACAAGTCTGCCTTCTGAATTCAGGAGAGGGCGAACGCCACTCCGTTTGGACGGTGCTCCATCTTATACACCTAAACAAGATTATATTATAGCAGGGATTTAAATTGCAAGCCAGAACACCATATCCCCCTGAAATAAGCTTGGGTATTGTTACACTCTTCATTTTCATCTTCTCCACTCGATCCTCTGTGTAATTGTAACCCATATCACCATGGCACTACAAAATTAGATAAACATTTCTGGTTATGGGGAAATAAGAGCAGTGTTTCCCAGCACAATGTTATTGTTCTGATGCACTGAAACAACAACTTTGTGGATAATGTTATCCAGATCAGAATGTTGATGGTTTGACATGAGTCTGGATTTAATTTATATCTGGAGCTGTTGTCAGAGCAACACAACTGCAGAAGTGCAGGATGATTAAGTTAGCTGGATCATGACCCAGGCGGTTTACATGTGCACCACATACATGAAATCATTTTCAAATACAAATGGCATAGATTCATAATGAAATAATATATATATTGATTATATTATTATATTGATATAATACTGATTTTAGATGATAACATGCAGGCTACTGTAAAATCACCAGGATCTGTAATCATCACAATTACATTTTCATAATGTTATAGGCCGAAATCAGTCATTCTCATTTATTTTTTTCTTTAAAAAAACTTTTACAAAAGGCTTCATAGTTAAACAAATAATATTATCTAGAATAGTTCATAGATTACTTTCTAATCTAATAAATCTAGCCTATAACTATTTGATTCTGCAGATATGTTTAATACATTCTAATATAACTAAGACTATAGACGTGTGAAAAAAAAAAG
>JAOVVB010031545.1:0-15566 GCA_028570985.1 Heterobranchus longifilis
GTAAGAGACACGCATTAAGACCCAGCAGGGGAGACGATCACCCACAATTCCGACGTCAAAACAAGAAGCGCATGCGTGATACATGATACTCTGTACTCGTAAACCAAGACTTACTCGTCTTGCAGAACGATCGCAAACCGCGTTACTCGCAATCCAATGTTCCACTGTACTGCCAAAGTTTCACTAAATTCTGTCCAGCGGTTGATTTAAGATGCGCCCACAGTTTGACGCATGCACAGTACGCTGTCAAAACTTGCGGTTTATAATATGGCAGATAACTGCTTATAACTTTTTTTCTACTCAATATTTTGATTTAATTTATGGTACAGGTTTACCTTCAGGCAAATACCAAAGAACTGGCAAAGTTTATTTTTTACAGACAGACAGACATAGAGAAAGAAAAGTGTTCTGAGACTGGTTTTGGGTCCTCTGATGTGCAAAACGTAAAGACATCATTGAAAGAGCAGGGTCAGACCAATGTACAGACAAAACCTTTCTTTTATTTATATAGATGGTCAAATATCAAGGCCTTATCTTTAATGGCAAATAGGTGCCTGAACCACTTTTGCACCTAATTTGTGGGAAAATGCTGATTTATGTTTTGGATTGAAGTAGGAAGATGATTGTTTTACCTGTAAGAATTACAATGTTTAATTTTCTGTTCATCCCACCCCTAATAACATACAAATGCCTGAGAAAATCATGGACAGAGTTGGTGGAAAAATACTGAAGTCTATTCAACCACAGCCATATATGTTCGGATACTCTTTAGAAAACGTTTTCAGTTTCATAAAGGAGGAGGAGGGGAGTATGAAGAGTTGTGCCCTAACTCATGCATTGGAGTAGCCATACATTTTCCAAACTATTTTCCTTAGCAGCTGTATTTTCAAAGTATTCCTGTTCTTTGGACATGTTGCTCTACTGAGCTGGAAACAACATCCTCCCATTTTGTTGTAAAATACCTGTCAGTCATTTTCTTCTGCTGAGTTAAACAACCACAGGGGCATGACAACATGGGATTTATTCCTGTCAGTCAAGTTGTATGCAATATATACACACACACACACACACACACTCCCCGATCAGGCATAACATTAAAAACATTAACATGAACCTGTATATATAATTCATAATCAGTGTTGATGTGTTAATATTAAATGGTATGCTATGGCTGGTGTATATACTATTAAATATATAGAATAAATCTATTTATTTATATTGTAGTTATTTGGCTAAAAATTTCGAATATTATTCAAAATTTACAACAAATGTTTGGAACTTATTCATTACCAGGGAATGTGATGATGATTTGATTAAGATGCAAGATTATGGTAAATATGTGGTATAATAAGAAAAATCTAAGAAATAAAAAAAAGAATAATAAAATTCGCTCTGTTTAATGTAAACAAACAAAGTCATATAAATTTTTTAATGTCATCTCTGGGGTTATGACATAAATATTTAATCCAGTCTCCAGTGTTTAGTATAAAATATGTATGCAATGTTTATAAATGTGTTATGAAGACCCAGTTTACTGTAGGTAAACAGAATTCTGTAATAGCCTGCTCGCCATGTGACTCGTCATTTATATTCATTCAGATTTAGGCATTTACACTATTAGAAATAAAAATACCAAATTGTATCATTTTTCATCTTTCAAGTTGTGAGCACAAAAGATGTTTCCACATTACCATTCTGCTCCAAGTCCAAATGGGTTTCATGGGTGTACTGGACACCAGCTGTTTTCCTTCAACCTCAAATCCTACAGCGCATGGCTGCAGGAGAAGGTCCTGTGGGGTTCACATTATGGCGCCTTCTAGATCACTTTCTATTTGAACTCTCTCTTGAGATCTGATCAGGGGTGCCTCTGCAAGCAGCTTTCAGCTCCTGGTTATGCTTCCCTCCCACTAACATACTACAAATATCAAGCTGGCAGGGCAAAATCTGGCTTGTCAGAATTCAGACTTGCAGTCTCCTCCTGATATGGTAAACAGAGCATTTTTTTTTTTTGTTGTGACATTTAAATACAGTAAAGAAAGTAAATGAGCTACCCGCCTATTCTTATCTCCATCCTTGAAAAAGTGTGAGTGTGTACATTCTCACAAGGCTTGCAATTATTCTGTTGAACGTGTGAAATAATCACTGATGCCTGGGCACCACTTTGGATTGGATTGCTAAAAAAATTATACTAACAGTCAGTAATTGTGTAAATACAATTTTGTGAAATTAGCCAATTATGGCTCTCTCCATAGGCATATAACTTATATATACAGTATTATACATACATAAGAAAAACAATTAATTCAAAGACTAATAGGCAACATCATTTGTGATAGTTATTTTTTTTCTTCTCATCTTGTGTATTTTTAAGTCAATAGTCATGCCATGCCTCTTTTGAATATCATTCACAGGAAACAAAAAAGTTGTGCTTCGATTAGCCATTTCTTTTATTCATACACCACAAAACGTACGTCTGCCGTCTGTTTCTGTACTTTGTACTTTGCTGTTTGCTTAGTTTATTGGCTTGTAGTTTCTTTAACACCATTTTGAAAAGTTATTGATCGAGAGAATAATACAGCTTCTTCATGTTTATAACTTTGCTATTGATTTTTTTTCTGTCTGATCATGATTTTCCTTTTTAAAATACCTCATCTAAATGATGTATCATACAGATCTAACATTGTAAAGAAAAAAATAATAAAATGATGCGTTTCTCCCATTTCATGTTTAAGGAGAGTAGCAGCTCATTGAGGTATATTAATAATATTAGCTGTGCAGTTGGGAACTGTGGCAACTCAGTTGGATGAGCAAAAAACATAAAAAATCAGACCATTTTGATGAGATTATTTTATAAATCAGTTGTCTAATGGTCACTTGGCTGACATCTTCCCTACTGATGATGCTCACGGGTCAGCAAGCGGGAGCAGGAGAGCACTTTCTAATTGCCACTACCATTAGCATGATTTGTAAAGTTGTAGGTCTGTTAAATTGTTTTGGGTCCAAATTCTCTCCCTGCGTTTTCCTCTTTTGACCATTTTCTTTCTTCTTTTGTGCAATCCCTAATAAATAAAATTAAACAGTAAGTCCCGAACATACAAACAAGTTCCGTAATCAGAGCTCATTCGTAAGTCCAACCAACATTGTGTAGGTAGTAGGAAACTAACACAATTGGCTATACAAATGTATATAAAACTGACATGTTCCATGATCTTGTCCTTGTTCTTTAGAATCGTGACGTTGGTTGAATAGTTCATGTTAAAAGAACGGGAAATATCTGCCATCTTTTCACCTCGCTATGTTCTCTCAATTATTTTCACTTTTGTCTCCATCATTATTGCCGCTGCCTTTACGCTTGCTTCCAGACATCCTGGGATGCACTCTGCACGTGACCATGTACGCTAGTTCGTAACTGGAATGTTTCTTTTTTGCTGTACAAGAGGCGTTCAAGTCAAAGCAGGACTTGTGATGAAATTTCTAATGAAAGAAGGCATAAAAATTATTTACAGAAGATATCAAGCACAGACTATTAGCTACAGTAAAACGTTGGAATGGTGCAAACTTTTTTTTAAAGAAGGCTGTATGTCCATAAAAGACGATCACAGCCGAGGTGGCTCAGAGACCACTGCTAGTGTTCCTGTAAACAT
This sequence comes from Heterobranchus longifilis, assembly GCA_028570985.1. Lineage (NCBI taxonomy): Eukaryota > Metazoa > Chordata > Actinopteri > Siluriformes > Clariidae > Heterobranchus > Heterobranchus longifilis. Next base: position 3,645 of record JAOVVB010031545.1, read on the forward strand.
TCAGTGAGTAGAACGCCTTATCAATGAGCATCGACAGATAACTTGTCGCTTGCAGAATAGTTTCATCTGTCTATGGCAACTGGTACACCCAATCATTCACAAACACCACTTGCACATTACAGGAATTCGGGTGGTTATGTCCACATCCCCAGTACAGTCCTGACCTCGCTCCAAACCATTTTCACATGTTTGGCCGATTAAAGGAGTTTCTGGTAGGTCAGAATTTCACACCTGAAGCTGGCAGGCCAACCATGGCTCCGTCGTACTGAGAGAACTTTGTGCCTTGATGGTATCCAAGCACCAGTGAAACGCTGGGATAAGTGCATTATGGTAGCAGGGGATTATATAGAGGGAAAAATGTGTGTTATTCTGCACAATCAAAAATCCCCACTTGATGTTAACAACCTGTACATTTTCTCACTGGTTGCCTCAGTATGTAGGGCACCTTTTATACATTTGAGAAACTCAAATCAAAGACATTAGGGATGCTTTCAATTGGGGAAGCGTCTGTTAAAGCACCTGCAGAAATCATTCAAAATTCATGCGCTGATTTGCTCATATGCTGTTTTATTGGAGAGGAAAAGACTACTCTTTTCGTGCACTTTTGATTGATAGCATCATATACTAGTGTTATTGCGCCGGCTCTGGGGAGCCTTCTTTCTCGGTGCGCCTGTTCTGGAGAACCCTAACTTTCTGCCACTCTGGGGTAGTTTCAGTATTTCTTTCACAGTGAGGAGTCAACAAAGTGAATAGTCTAGCATTTATTCCAATCAGTTTTACTCCTCCAGACAAACAAAAAGAAAATTATGCAGACTGAAAAAGAGAGACACTGCCTCTCTGACCTTAAATGCACTTCATAGCCCTAAAGCTTACCTCAAAACTACATTACAATTTTGTCTCTGTTTGTTTTCAATCTGTGATAAATGTCTCTGGATATTGTGCCAAGGTAATATCGTAGTAGGGGCGATAACAACAATTCAGTTGCTAGCAAAGCTACTTGACTTTGTGAAAAAGCGCAACAAAAGCCTGTTGCACTACATTTTGGCCTTGAGTTTCATCACTGATATTTGTACTAGCAGTGTCAACCCTGTGTATTTTATCATTTTAACTGCACAGTGGATTGAAGAATCTTTTACTCTGCATACTCTAGAGTCCCTCTAGGTGCGAGGCAGTTTCAATGCCCATGCACTAGCCAAGCAATAGCAGGTGTACAGTATTTGATGATATACTTCAGATGTGGGGCATTCCTAAAACGTCTGTTCACATTATGCTCCGGGACCAGGGCTGGTATCCGTACTGGTATCAGCACCCAAATGGAAATAGTTGTACTCATACTCATCCCTAATAATAAATAAAAGGGTTGTGATGAGCATGAGATTAAAAAAAATATATATTTTCATGCAACATATTCTGTTTACACATTTTGGTAGATGTAATGTTTTCACTCAACTAAAAGAAGAAGGGGATAATGTATTGAGGTGATCCAGATTGACTGGCTGGCTGTAGCTTGCCTAAATATTAAGTGTCTGTATAAGTAATAACCATATCATTATACTATGATGGAGCATACAGTACAGGTTGTAGGAAGCTTGCATCTTTTGAGGCATTGTCAGCTGGCAGTTATTGGGTCATCCAAAGTTTTGTCATTATTAAATTAATGGTGTCGTCTTGCATGTTTTTGGGCTCCCAGGCTTTGTATCACTCTCTTATTCCCGGCAAATTAATCATATGATGGAACGTCTGACTTTTGTCCACGTTCTTGTTCCACACTTGTCCAAAGCATGCACTGTCTGTTGCTTTAGTCAGCAGAGGCATAGCCATATGTGGGGAGGCAGGATGGGCACTGTTTCCCCAATTGGCTGAAATGTCGCTGCAGTGAGTCTCATATAGGTCCAATTAAAACGTATCTACTTTATATTAGAGCTCAGAAAATTAATGCATTAATGCTTGCAAACATTTAATATTAATAGTTAGAAACATTTAATATTCTTTATGCAGCACTATTTTCCCCCTTCCCAAGTCTTTACCATGAAAGTGCCAGTTACCATGTCACAATAGCAGTGTGGTGTTCTGCATGGTAGTTCCACTCTTGGCTACTAATGGCACTCTTTGTACCGATCTCCATTCAACAAGGCAATGGTTTGTGCTTCATGGTGGTTTGGATCTGCACATGCTGCTCCTGAGCTCCCAGTGATCCAGACCCCCCTCTGCCCTCTGCACCTGCTGACTCATCCCTGTGCTGAACTGGACCCCATGTTAACTTCTGTTATATTGAACTTCCAGCTGCCTAACACACATCATGTCGTTATAATTCCTGTTATCCGTTATCACCCAAATGAGGATGGGTTCCGTGTTGAGTCTGGCTCCTCTCAAGGTTTCTTCCTATTGCCACCTCAGGGAGTTTTTCTTTGCCGCCGTCGCCGACACCCTCGGCTTGCTCATCAAGGATCATCTCATTATTATCTGAACACATTTTTTCTCACTCATACACACTTTCATAAATTTTCTTTTCATTTTGTAAAGTTGCTTTGAGACAATGATAATTGTTATAAGTGCTATATAAATAAATTATTTAATTGAATTGTGTCCTGTTGTTTTAAAGGTTTTAAAAGGTTTTAAATCTTAACTTTTATAACATGTGGACTTCTGTTGATCAGCCTGTTTTTGGGCATTGAAATTCAGTTTTTGTAATAAATTCTTTGAGAATTCATGTCGTGTGACATGGCAGGAGTCCTCGAAAAATATTTATTTAATTTATATTATCATATATTATCAACAGGTGATGCCGCTGCAGGGCATTTTCTAATTGTGTGTGTGCATAATAAGTTAAATATGAGTAGGTATGCATATTATATAGTATTTAGATTAACATAAAGCTATTAGGGCCGTTCAAATCAAACTGGGACTTTTGATTGTGAACAATAACTAAACAGTTATGAGAATAAACTACCTTTATTTCTTCATATGATCTTTTGCTACAGTAATGCACTAAATCCCATGGTTTCACTAGTGCTTGGATACCTTCAAGGCGGAAAGTTTTCTCAGTGTGCCAGAGCCATGATCAGACTGCCTGATTCACGTTCGAAAACCCTGTTCTCACAGGAATACCTTATTATGGCCCAAACACGTGGAGATTGCTTGGAGCGAGGTCAGGACTGTATGTGGATGTAGCAATAAAGTGTGCAAGGGGGTCCGTGGATGATTGTGTTTCCAGTGCTCACAGACGGATGCAGCCACCTCTGTTGGGATCATCATTCATGAACCTTTCAACTGTTAGCACCTTTCAAATGTTTTACTGCAGCTAAGAGTCTCGTCACCGTACTACGCAGCCGTTTATCGATTTTGCTCCTCCCTTCACGAGAAATTTCATCCCTAGTCCCGGTTTGACGTGAACGCCCCTCCTAGTTCATGTGCACGCTAGATGTTTTAAACGGGTATACATAAAGTGAAAGCCTCACAGTTAATATTTCACTCTTAACAGATTTCAACTTTATGGCTGCCAGCACGGCCCAGTTGTGTGCGCTCATGTGTGAAAGGCAAATATCCTGCGTGAGCCTGTATGCGATACAGCACAAAGTGATCGAAAACCAATTTAACATGCAGTGTTTGGTTTTATGGCAAGCTTGTCTTCTGTCGCATGTAACTATGTAACTTGCAATGCTGTAACTGGAGTGTGTACTGGTGTCGGTTAATAATGCTTTTTCAAACTCTGTTTATGAATAGAGGCATTCTGGAATGTTTAACGTGTGTGTGTGCGTGTTTGTGTGTGTGTGTATATATATATATATATGTGTACACACACTATGGCGTGTTTGACAAAGTATATATACAGAGACGTACCCATTCACACTTGTAGTCAAAAAGTTTGTGGCCATCTTTGTTTTGTGCATGTTGTTTTATGCGTGTATGCAGGTGTTAAACTGAATTTCAAAATATCCTTTTTTACTCTCTGTCTTACACTGTGAATGTAAATGCATCTTTTAGTTTGATATTATTAAAGCAGCAGCTAGCTTGATATGCGAGATTCCTCACTGGGAGAGAGAGAGGGGCTGTGCGCAGTGTTACCATTGTGGCACAGCAGCAGTAACGCCATAATATACTGATGTGTAATTGTAATCTTATACTAGCCGTATTAACGTTTTAGGTTTTCTAAACACAAAGGAGTGAGCTGTCGCACACGGATTCAGAGAAACCAATACTAACAAATATGCCGATGCTCAAGACGAGCCCAGCGCCGTTGCTGGACTAAGTAAAGTGTTCAAAAAGCATTCTGCTGTGAGAATTAGCTTCTGAATTAGCTTTCTGCTTCACAACGTTCTGTGCAGTCAATAGGCATTTAACTGCAAAGCTGAGAAAAATCTTGTGTGTTGATATGTTTAATCAGCCATTTACAAAACAGTGCTGATGTTTGGTCATGTGTGATATCCTGGGGAGATGCACAAACACTTAATGGACCATATGTGCATGTGTAGCCGGAGACGTCTGTGACGGTGCATTTGAGAATTGTGTACATCATAAACTTCCAGTCAAGTTTGGAGACACTTTTCTAACTCTGTGCTCGTTCCTGATCTTTATTTCTTCTTATATTGTAAAGCAATGCTGAAGGCGTCTGCAGCAGAGGTAAGTTTTGGTCTTGCTTTCCTGGGATGGTCTTTGTGAGAGCCAGTTTCATCATGCTGCTTGATGGGTTTTGCAAATGCACTTACTGACAATACTGTTTTTGAAAGAACATCTCCAGAACAGCTGACCTTCTGGTGTTAAAATTACAACTGACTGTGGTTTTTGTTGCTACTTAATTTCCTAATTCCAAATGTATTAGTTCATAGTTTTGAAAAAAAAATTAAATAAAAAATCCAGTATTGATCTAGAATGTAGAAAATAAATCCAAACTTGTGTCCAAACCTTTGACTGGTATTGATCAGCAATATCATTATGACCACCTGCCTATAAATAAATAATAATAATAATAGTAATATTATATATATTAAATTATATGTTGTTTAATCATAATTGTTATATTACAATAAATGAGATGTTTCCAAGACATATCACACGCACGGTCATGCTGTTTCAAGATTTAAAGAACTTTATTAATCCCAGAGGGAAATTGCTTAAATTGCTTGTTGTACCGAATATTGGTACAGCTGATATTCACTACAGCAGCACAACCTCGAGTGTGATACTGCATTCATACAACAGTTCTACAAATTATATTTATCAATGTATTTGATTTGTTTGCTTATTTGACTAATTATTTTGCTTTGATGAAGCTAATGCTGAACTGGCAACCAACAGTTGGTGTAAATTCTTACCAGTACTATGTAGCCAAAAGGTGAGGAGAATAACCTATGGAGGTGGTGGACAGTTCTGAGAAACTTAAAAGATTTACTTTATATTTCCACTTATTCTTCTTTAGAGTATCAGCTAACGTATGGGGTTCTGGGGTTGAATCTCAAATGGTGATAAATGGAAATCTAGTGCACTATGTACTGTAGGGTCTGTAGGTACAATCCCTTGTTCCACACACCAAGTAGTGCCCTTGATCAGGTTTTAGAGAGCGATTTGAGAGGTATTCTTGTGTTGGAAGCTAATTAGCTTTATAGCCCTCCATTAGCCATAAACAAAACATGGATAGTTCTAAAAATGACTTGAAAGTAATTACTAAGGAGACAAAGTGTTATATGATATAACATTATCAAATGTGTTTTCTTGCTGAAAGTGCTTCCAGGATTGATTTTGAATTGGGATTTTGGCAGGCAGTTGCTCTCCACTCTTTCCAGTACTGCGGATTGTATGGACCAACTTTTACCCACACCGAATTGATACTTAGTGTAATTAAGGACTTTTAGAACACCTGTGACGAGGAGAGATATAATCAAACGTCCCAGTGCAGTAATTTTATGTTATATTAAAATGTTATATTTGATTGAATAGTGGCAGTCATACATTTGCAAAACAAAAGTTGTTAATGTCACCGAAGAGGGAGGGGCCAACTTGTGTGGGAAGACTCAAGAGTGGGGGCTTAAACTTGATTGATTGAGGACAGTGTAACTGAATGTATAGTGGTCTCACTGACTTTACCTGCTGTCAATAATGTCTGTAACATGATTGATTGGGACATCTGCAGTGTTTTCTATTTCTTTTTATTATAATTTTTTTTTTCTTGTCATGTCATGTGTTATTATCTTGTGCATGCACCTCCTTAGCTAAACAGACTCTTTTAGGAACACATTGTACTTTGGGCCGTACAGTATTTTTACAGTATAGTAGCCCCTCCAACATTATCTGCATTCTTACTTTTCATGGGTTTAATTACTTGTGGTGAACCATGAAAATATTAAATACAGGAAAATATTAAATACAAAATTCCATAAATATGTATTTGAGTATCGTGACAATCTGTGACATGAATCATCCCATTGTCTAGCGTATCCACACTGTATACTCTACCACCTGTTTATCACTTACTGTAGTAAGCATCTTGGCTTTAAAATCAGATAATGTGTTATAATTGTGCTTTATTGTGGTATACTGTAGACATAGTACGATATTTGGTAGAAATTTGCAGCATTTTTATTATTATTATTATTATTATTATTATTATTATTATTATTATTATTGCAAATCACTTACTGTGCCAATTAATAAATTAAGCTTAGTTATTAGGTCATAGTTATTATGTATAGAAAAAAAAACAGCATTTCTGTTCTGTTTTGTACTATCCGTGGTGTTAGGAGTTTACAGTAGATCTTGGAGCGTATTCTCCACAGATAATAGGGGACTACTTTACGCACATTGCACAAGTGTTTTGTAAAATAGCATGCAGACTGCTGAATAAATCACAGCAATTCAATATGATCATCATATGTAATGTTTAGTAAATTATGCCTGGAAAGTATTTCTGGGAATAGTTTTTTATTTTACCCCGAATTTCGGAAAAGTTGGAAAGTTTTTTAAATTTGAATAAAATGAAAACGAAAAGACTTTCAAATCACATGAAAGTCAATTTCTATACTCATTCTATTTAAAACAGAAAATAGAGAACATAACAAATGTTTAAACTGACATATCTTACTATTTTACAGTATGCACAAAGTGAGATCAGTTTAAATTTGATGCCTGCTACAGATCTCAAAAAAGTTGGGACAGGGGGATGTTCACCATGATGTATCATCTCCTCTTCTTTTTAAAACAGTTTGAAGACATCTGGGCGTTGAGGTTATGAGTTTCTGGAGTTTTAGTGTTGGAATTTGGTCCCATTCCTGCCTGATATAGGTTTCCAGCTGCTGAAGAGTTCATGGTCGTCTTTGATGTATTTTTTGTTTAATGATGCACCAAATGTTCTCTATAGGTGAAAGATCTGGACTGCAGACAGGCCAATTTAGCACCCAGATTCTTCTACTACGAAGCCATGCTGTTGTAATAACTGCAGCATGTGGTTTTGCATACTGTAGTCTTGCTGAAGTACACATATAATAGAAGTTGTCTAAAATCTTATCTATCTATATACCTTTCAGCATTCAAAGTGCCTTCCAAAACTTGCAAGTTGCTCTCCCATACCATCATAGATACTGGCTTTTGAACTCAACGTTGATAACACGCTGGAAGATCTTCCCCCTTTTTAGCCGGAGGACATGGCATCCATGATTTCCAGCAAGAATGTCAAATTTGGACTCGTCTAACCATAGAAGACTTTTCCACTTTAAAACGGTCCATTTTAAGTGAGCCTTGGCCCACAGGCCACGACAGTGCTTCTGGACCATGTTCACATATGGCTTCCTTTTTGCATGATAGAGCTTTAGTTTCTGCAGATGACACAAGCGGATTCTGTTTACCGACAGTGGTTTCTGTAAGTATTCCTGGGCCCATTTAGTAATGTCAATGACACAATCTTACTGATGAGTGATGCATTGTCGTCTGAGGGCCTGACGACCATGGACATTCCAACAAAGGTCTTCCACCTTGTCCTTTATGCACAGAGATTTTTTTGACTTTGCAATATGATCTTGAGGAACGTTATTTTTCAAAGTAATCCACAATTTTTTTATCAACTCTTTCACAGATTAGAGAGCCTCTGCACATCTTTACATCTGAGGGACTCTATCTCTATAAAACATCCCTTTTATAGCTAATCATGTTACAGACCTGATGCAACATGTTCTCCCAGTTGAATCTTTTCAAAATGTTTTGCTTTTTCAGCCCTTTGTTGCCCCGTCCCAACTTTTTGAGATGTTCTATTGTGAATAAACTATTGGCTCATGTGTTTTAAAAAGTCTTTTAGTTTTAATTTTATTTAAATAAAAAAAAAAAAACGTCCCAACTTTTCTCGGAATTCAGGTTGAAGATGAGCATTAAATGCAAGTTAGGCGTTATGTTGCTTTAATTATGATGTCTGATATCTTAAACAGAGTATTGGATTTGAATATCTTTCCCAGTGTTGTGTATGCACAATACAGTGTATGATACAGGAGAAAGGTTATTTTTTTCTATTGTTACTTTGAAGTCCTTATGTTTAAATTTACTTGTAAAAAATTCATTTGTTAATGCCATAAATTTGTTCATGACATCGTTCAAGCTTTTAAAATATGCCATTTACAAATGGGTAATGTTTGGAGCTCCTCCTGCACCTACTGTATGTCTAGGAAGCACATTGTATAAACCATGGCCAAAACAATCACATGTGATGCTTCATTGTGAATACAGTACTTTAGGCATCACACACTGTTTTATGTGTAAATGTGTTTTGGAGAATAAAGCACTATCTAACGCTGACACTCTGCAAATGAAAGAATGGTGCTTGAATAGGCATGTTGACATTACTGGATCTAGAAATGCCTCCTCAAACAACAGGATGCAGGGTTAGGGTGGGTGTGTGGTGTGTGTGTGTGTGTGTGTGTGTGTGTGCCTGAAGCCCACTTTGCGCCTGCCTGGGACTTGGTTGGCAGCTGAACGGTTTTCGGCTGGGAGAAGCAATTCTGACGACTATAATGTTACGTGTGCCATCTAAGTCATTTCTTATATTGTGTTTTGGATATGATACAAAAGCAGTCAAATAAGCTCCAAAGGATTTCTTTGTGTGTAATTACTTGATATGACATTACTGATGCATGAATCTATAATCCGTGATAGAAAGAAATCAGCACCAGCCATCTAAGAAAAAAAAAAAAGTCCTGAAGGACTTCTTGGTTCTCATTTTCAGTCCAGTCCCTGTATCTGACTAGACACAGTGACGTATGTATGAATCATTCAAGCGTTCAAAAAACCCATTTAACTTAAGGCATGAACCAGTGAGAAATCGGTGCAGATGAGGACAGATGATCAGGTCCGGTGATTAGTATACTGGTGATGCTGAATGATGAGTGGTTGAAACTAACGAGAGGGGAAATGAGGTTGCTGCTGAGGTTGTTATATAAATTTTTATATTGTATCTTTAGGCACTATTTAACATGTCGCTGTAAAACATATTTGTTCCCACTTTTTTTACTTTATCCACATAATTTTATTACATTTAATATAAAGAAGTGGGTGGCGGCTCCAGACTTTTTACACAGTACTTTACAGTAAGTGTAAAAAGCAAAAATAAAATTAGCAATATCATATTATAATTTTTCTCATGAGGGTAGAAGGTCTTAGCCCTGCTATCCCATTTACACCAGATGACTACAGTATTTAACCTAAGGAATGTTATAATGCTTCGTTTTCACAACACCAGGGAGGATCTAGGACTTGCTGCAAGAATACTTTTTTTGGTTGCCGCTAGTGTATTGTTATTTTAGAGTGCAGATGTTATCCATTTGCACTATATTGCTATTTTTATGACCATAAATAAACAAGCACCATTGACATACACATATACATAGAGTAGAACAAAAGAAGGTAATATTTATGTTTTAAATCTAGGTGTGAAATTATTTTTCACAGTTGGAGCTGGTATGAAGCAGATTAGCTAGATAAAGCTGTCAGGGACATAATTCTTCTGCAGTATATAGTGAGTTGTTAAAACAGACCTGACAGATTGTGCTTTGCAGAGAAACCTGTTTTTCATCCCTTAAAAAAAAAAAAAAAATCATGCTTGTGTGTGAACTCTGTGTCATTTAGTGTGTATTGTATATTCTGCTCCGCTGCTCAAAATCATTAAACGTATATACAGTGCTGTGATCTTATGTCTTGTTTGTGCACCGTGATCATGATTATTTTTGTCATTTTTAAAAGGTTGTAATTAATGAGCTTTGTAATGCATTTTGGCAGCCAGAGAATCAGAAAATGTCAGTGTTATGCAGTATTCTTTTTTATATCTGGCAAATATTTAGAGTAACTTGCAATCATTTTTGATTGATGTCGTTGAAACACTAAGTTAATTTTATCAGCAAATAGTTTATAGATCATTTCAGATTTTTAACACATCAAAGTTACTGCACTAGACTTTAAGTGGCATGTAATATATTTTTATTTTTTAATTTGTATATTAGTCTTTTCTTTCTCAGCACATATTCTTTGTAGTATGCCCTGCTTGACCTATTCCATCGCTTTAATGGGAAAAAAAAAACTGTATGTTTTTATTGTATTATAATTAAGAAATATCACACCAGAGGTCATGGTATTGTACCAAATATCAGCACAGCTGTTATATCTTCTGATATTTAGTGCAACAGCATAACCTCTAGTGTGATATTGCTTAATGCTTTTATGGAACAGTTCTACAAATGCAGTTTATTGTCAACAGATTCTAATTTAGTTTGTTTATTTAACCAGTTAATTTGCTACACCAGTACATATCCTTCCACGACTGGTAAAAGGGGTGAAAGGAGTTTTAAATTCTTACTGGTACTACAGTATGTACTTTCTCAGGACGATTGACAGTCCTGGGAAACTTAAAAATATATAAACCGATGTAATCAACCGAGGTGTTTGTTAGAACACCTGTGACGCGGAGTGATCTATAGTTAAACGTCCCAATGCTGTTATGCTGTATATCACCTGTATTCCTCTTATCCAATCTGATCACTCAGTCTGAACTAACTGTTGTATAATACCTTGCAAATGACTGGTAAAGAAAAGAAATGAATAGAAATCCGTGTGATCTCTTTACATGCATGTTAGAATATGTACATCGCTATGGCAATCCTTAGCTTTATGGATTGCTGGCATTTCCCTAAAATGTTATCTAAATGTTTGTGCACAGTTTAAATAGGCAGCGGCGGCTCAGTGTGCAAAGGCTCCGAGTTACTGATCGGAAGGTTGATGGTTTGAGCCCCAGCACTGCCGGGTTGCCGGTGTTGGGCCCTTGAGCAAGGCCCTTAACCCTGTCTGTTTCAGGGGCGCCCTATAATCATTGACCCTGTGCTCTCACCCCAGCCGACTGATAAAGCTGGAATATGCAAAGATTAAAGAATTTCACTGTGCAGTAATGTACTGTATATGTTAAAAAAAAAAAAGGCTGAAATTCTTATTTATTGTTTCAGTGATAAATGTAGGAACATGTTAATATCATTCATCACTCTTGGTGAAATATAATGGGTTATCAAATACTGTATATAATTCTAATACATCATTCATCACTCTTGCTGAAATATAATGGGTTATCAAATACTGTATATAATTCTAATATATGAATATATGTGTTATCACATATATAATTTTGATATATCAAAATATTAAATATTCCACTGCAATATTACAATGTTGGTCCATTTAAAGCTAAATGTTTTTAGTGGAAACTATAGGCTATATGAAAACCTCAAAGCAGATAAAATCCCAGCTTCTTTTGATTCCTGTAAGAGATTTAAGTATGATGTGTTTTAATCAAAGGAAAGATCAATGCTCGTTCCATAACAGGTCTTTTTTGTCCCCCAAAGATGCGGGGTCTCTGGTGTGAAAGTTAATGTGCGTGGGTGGGACAGTGGGGATAATAGGGTGGGAGGG
>JAOVVB010031554.1:0-15566 GCA_028570985.1 Heterobranchus longifilis
TAGTATTAGACCACAGTATTAGACAGTAGTATTAGTATTAGACCACAGTATTAGACAGTAGTAGACCACAGTATTAGACAGTAGTAGACCACAGTATTAGTATTAGACCACAGTATTAGACAGTAGTATTAGTATTAGACCACAGTATTAGACAGTAGTAGACCACAGTATTAGTATTAGTCCACAGTATTAGACAGTAGTAGACCACAGTATTAGTATTAGACCACAGTATTAGACAGTAGTATTAGTATTAGTCCACAGTATTAGACAGTATTAGTCCACAGCAGAGAGATGCATTATTTCTTCACAGTTGGTGAAAATCCTAAAAGTCAGGTGAGTTATTGGAGTCGGAGGAAAAGCAGCAGCTCAGGAAACAGTGTGTTTGTGAGATAAGGACAGAAAGGAGAGAGGAGATGGAGGATGATGATCCTGACAGAATGATGAAGATAATGATGATGTGTCGCAGCAGACTGATCCAGGTTCAGCAGCCTCTCGTTAACGTGAGTTGATTAAAGATAACGAGTGTTTCTGTCAGCAGAAATCAGTCCGTTAACCTCTGAAACGTTTATCATAATGTTCACGCAAAGTTTGTTCAAAGACTCACAGAAGAAATCTCAAATCCCTGCAAAGACGGGAACACTTTATTTTGCACAGGATTAAACAACACTGGTCAGAACTGGTCACCTGACATTTATTCTTTCTTGAGCTTTTTAATATTCTGATGAGTACTCATGTAGTTAACTGTATGAGATCAGTGTCTGCTCCGTACAGCAGCAGGTTTCTCTGATCACACGAGGAGACGGAGACTTGACCAAAAAGACGATGGTGGATTTGATGTCAAAGCGAAAAGCAAAAGCACCTATTTGGTAATATTTCAGATTTAAACCCAACTAACCAGCATGGGTCAGTCCTGAAGCCAGGATCTGAAAACCCTTCATACACATCTGAAAATCAGATGCTTCCACCAAAACACTCAACACTGTCTGTTGTTGAATCGTCTGTCGTGTTTTCTAATTGTGAGGTTCTGCGGTTCTCGACCGGTTTTTGGACTACGGGTGAAATTCAGCAATTGTGTTAAGTGACATTTACATTCATGTGTAATGCAGAAATGTTGATTAATGTGCATTGTCCCAATTCAATAAATAAATAAATGAAACATCTAAAAAACACCAACTACAGGGAGCATTACATCAATATTACACTTTATCTTTGAAGTTTAAATTTCATTTAATTTCATTTCATTATAGAATAAGAATAATATGTAGCAAGAATGAATCAGAAATGCAGCAATTTGTTTTATTATTTTGTATATATTTGCACATAGTAATTTACATGTTAAAAATAAAAAGTTGAAATAAATTTTTTTCTGAAATTCCAGGGCTGCAATAATACTGTAATTACAAAAACCATCAGTGACTTGTACTGTGCAGAACTGAGGATAAGATATACTTTATTTATGGTGATGTAATCAGGTGGTTGAAATTATAATGCATTTTATTGTAAATGTTCTACGAAGATTTTCTATATGTTTCAATATGGATATTCAAGAAAATGGAAAATGTGGTGATTGAATGCATTTTGTGTGAAAGTAATGAAAACATTTCATCATCCTCTTGATATTATCGCTGAGTATCCAAAATGTAACTGTGTGTAGTTTCAGTTGAAAGAGTGTGAGTGAAATGAGTCTCTGAATCTGACTCGCATTGATCTGATATGTGAATAATAATAATAATAATAATAATAATAATAATAATAATAATAATAATAATAATAATAATAATAATAATAAATACACTTTCAGTTGACAGAATAATATGTCCTCCCCCAAAAAACACTCCATAGGTCGTTTGTACAATCAGCTTATTACAACCCATATTTAAAACGTTTCTTATGTGGCGCCCTCTAGTGGCGGTTGTAATTATGACGGGAGCAAAGCAGGAAGTCAGGTAACGTAGTGTTAAGACAGAGAAAGTCTCTTTAGGGCAGGCAGGAGGGGTCAAACAAACACAAAGATGTTGGAACTTTGAATATCATTGACTTGAAAATCATTGCACCTCTAGTCCTGCTCTATATGAAAAGTGTCCTGAGATAACTTCTGTTATGATATGACACTATAAATAAAACTGAAATGAATTGAACACATAATTAAACATAATCAAGCAGCTTTGGTGTCTAAACCTAACTATGCATCCGTTTCACAGCATTAACATGTTTAAAACCATGACGTTTAGATATGAGGACAGAAACACTCCTGTGGGTCATATTTCTTCCACCGCTAATTTCATAAACGCTGTGTCGTGTTAGAGGGTAAGAACAAACGACCTCTGTGGTTGGTATTTAAATAGATAAAATAAATATAGAAACAAATATCATAAGACTTAGGCAAGAAATGAGCATCCAGCACATGACAACTTAGCAAATGGAAAATCAATTATCACGTCCGTAATAAACAGTGTGATTTTACACAAGTGAGTGTGACAAATTGGAAAACGGAGCCTCTGGAGAACAGAGCTGGAACTCTGCAGCTCCGTTCTCCAGCGTGCGTGGAAGCTCAGTGACATGAAGCTCTGACCTCCGTGGTTGCATGGCGAACGGTGGTGGTAGACAATAAGCTTATATTTTAGGTTCATAAAATGTACCTGAATTCACAAATGTGCAGGATATACTGTTCTTTCGCCACAACGTCCGCTGTTGTTATCTAGAAGCCTGCAGGCAGCGGGCTGATCCACGACTGTAGTGGTCAATGGAGCGGCTGTAAACGGTGGATAAACATTTAATTTCCTATAAATCCTTCACAATGAAAGTGTCCGATTATTTTGTTCATTAAAAGCTTTTATTATGAAGCAGCAGAATCAGGAAATGCTTGCCTTTCATCAGCAGTTTGCTGACACGACTCCTGAAATCTGAAACACGGCAGCTGAAAGCGAACATCTCTCTTGCGTGCGGGCATTTCACAGGGAGGTCTGTCTTTATATAAATTTAATTACGTAGTTGAATGTCATGACGTAGAGACATCCCAAACGGTCGATTCTCTCTCAGCATTCACCTTGGAAGCTGAGAGCTGATTTGAAACTGGAGATGGTGCTTTTAGCCATTTTCAACCCATGAAATGCAGATTTTTGTAAACTTGTTAAGAATGTCAATATTAACACCAGCATTGATGTGTTTCGTCACAGTACAGTCATATAAATTACGTTTAAGTGTGCACTGCCTCTTTAAGAGTAAGAGAGAACAGGCTCGAGTCGGGTCCTGCCTTTGAAAAGTCAAAGCAGACTTGCATATCACTTCAAAAGTGCCAGCGAGAAGCAAAACAAAGGCAAGAGAAAGACTGACAAACAACAAACAAAAATCCCTCCAGGAAGTCAAATCGTTGAGTGGGATGTGCTGAGGCAGGGCAGGAGGGCTCAAGCTGTAGCACTTCCAGAGATTAATAGAGGTTATCAGGACGTGTGTTTTGGGTTTCAGGGTGTGGTAGACCTGAAGAGGATGGTAGGTGAGCAGGGGGGGGACACAGTGGGCCCTTAGCCATCCATCACGGCCCAGTGTTTGACTCACCAAACGCCTGTAGTTGAGCTGCCTCTTCCATTATTCATGACTACAGGAGGCCTGGACGAAGCAGAGCTTTTTATTTTAGCCGGGTTAATAATTCATGCCCTCTCACACAGCCACGGGAAAGCAGAAACAGAGGCACAGACAAGCAGGGGTCCAGGTGGCTAGTAGAACCCGTCAGAACCTCGACTCTTTTTTTGATCTGGGAGTCAGCGGGGGTCGCTCCCTTCTCGTGGCCCTGCCGCCTCCCACAGAGAGCCAGCGAGGGACAGCCTGTGTATGCTAGAGGGCCTCTGTGCCCAAGCTTCCTGGACGGTTAACATCATTCTGAGGAATAAATGGAGGGCTCTGCTGAGGATCGAGCTCGGGTTCACAATGAAGTGACGGTTTCTTTTGAGAAAAGCGGTCTCTTTCAAAATTACTCGAAAATTCAAACCTTTCCTGCATAGTGTCCGGCTTAGAATAATAGATTAGTTCAGTCAAGTGAAGCAGTTACAAGCTTTAAGGTCTGTGAATGCTGACTATTTAAATGAGTCTGTTCTGTCGCGTACTGTAGGCCTAAAAACTACCATTCAAGGTGTGTGGCTACTCAAACTGTAACCAGGTGAAACCTCAAGATCTAAAGGTTTTTAGAAGAAGAAGAAGAAGAAGAAGAAGAAGACCTTTCAAGAGCAGACATCACAATAAACAAGGCTAAATAAATGGGTCTTGCGCTGCTTAGCTCTGTGTCCACAGATCTTAACTCCAATGGGAGTGAGTTCCAAAGTTTCTGAGCTACAACCTCAAAAGCTTTTTTGGATTTTGAGCCTGGAGCCTTTTTTTGTTTTGAGCCTGGAGCCTTTTTTTGTTTTGAGCCTGGAGCGAGGCACAACCAGCAGACCCTGATCAGAGGAGCTCAGAGCCCTGCTGCAGACGCTCTGTAATGTAGGCAGGTGCCTGACCACAGAAAAGCTCTAAACGTGATCACAAGTTTGAACTGGATTCTAAATTTGATGGGCAGCCAGTGTAAAGCAATCTAAATAAGCATAACGTGAAACCTTTTGGAGGCGGCTAAGGCATGTGAAAAGGGAATTGCAGTAGTCCATATGACATATGTCAATGTTGTGTTTAGTTCATATTTTCCTTAAGGTGGATACATAGTATAGATGTAAACAAACTCCTCAGTTGCAGTACATTATATGCCACATATAGTACTATAAATTATTTCTTCTTTGATACCCAGCGGTGACATTGTTGATAAAAAATGACGGTGTCGTTTCACCTCATGATGAAGTCACATCAATAAATCAGACATCTTAGCGCCCTGCAGGCCCCTTCTCGGACAACTCCAGTTGTTCGCTCTTTCTCTGCATGTCCGGGAGCAGCTAGTTTTATAGTCCTGCTGGTAATGTCAGGAATTATAACCCTGGCAGCTCCTGCTTTTCACTTCCTATCAATCAGAGGGCAGAAGGCAAAAGAACCACAGAGCCTTTCCTCTTGACAGGTGATAGGATGCTTGTTCAGAATGTGTTGACGGCTGGTGATGGATAGCTGTCTGAGGTGGATTCTTTTTAAGACACAATGGAAATAGGCCTTACATTTACTAAACCACAATCGTTTAAAAGATGTGTATTAGCCTTAATGCACTGTATCATAACTTTCAGCTTGAAATGTAGTCATTGAATTGGGTGTTTTTGTTTCTTCCTTCTGGGCCAACTTTCCTGCACCGGGGTTCTTGTCACTTCTGTGTCGGAGGACAGAAAGAGCCTTGTGCAAATGTGCATTTCTCAATACATTTGGGACCACAGTGCGCATGTATGTATCTCCTGATTGAGGAAGGCAGTAGCTCATTACGCAGTCAGCTCCTGGACTGTTGCTGGGACTGACCTCCAGACGCATTCTGTAAGCGAAGGACCGCTCAGGTGGGATTTCTATGAGATTGCTTAGTTTAAAAGATAAATGATAACCTTGTGATCGTTTGCTATGACTGCAGTGAACGCCACGAGACAAAATGTTTATTTCTCATGATACAACAGTCTGAAGTAGTTATATAATTATGGCATTAGGATTTTATGGAAAATGAAAAAGAGATGGAATAAAATGCACAAAATATACACTGCAGCCGTTGGAGAACAGGGGTTATTGATGCAGCAGGTGAGGATGTAGCTGATGTTTTACTGAAATATTGAGGTGAATGCATTCAAAAAAATGTCTAAATTGAGGTATGATTAACACAAGCCATGCCTCTGTTGGTTTGTTTTGGTGCCAAATTAATATTATACGCGTCACTATGAGGCAGTGACTCACATTGATGCTATATCTTGAGATTGAAGCCACAGTGACGATGATGTGATCCCTCACTGGCTTTCCATCTACAAGCACTGCCAGCTGTGTTTGATGGTACATGCTAAGCCCGGAAAGCAGGATTCCTGGGAATACACTTCCAAACTATTCCCTGTTTCCCGAGAAATATAATAACAGGAAAACGGGAAAAACGAGTTACGTTCTAGGTGCAAACCAAATTGGCTAATATGTTCTAAATATACGTATCACTACAGAAATACACAAGTCCTTTATGGGTGCAATTCTCAGAGTCGACAGGGATGCAAAACTCAGCAGCACAACAGTAACTTCTTTTTGGCAAATTAATTTATTGTAGACTCTACCATCTAAATTAGGCTAACACAACACAATGTCTGCCACCACAGCTTTGCATAGAAATACTATAAGATTGAACAATGAAAATGCAAAGTTTGTGCTCTCTGAACACTCACAATTTAATTCAATTCAATTTTATTTATAGTGTCATATCATAACAAAAATGATCTCAGGACACTTTTTATATAGAGCAAGTCTAGAACATGCTCAATGATTTTCAAAGTCCCAACATCACCCAAGAGCAAACGTTACAACGCGAAAAAACAACAACTGCCTATTACAGAAAAAAACTGCCTTTTAGTTTCTGCAGAAATCTGGAGCAGACCAGGCTCTGTGCTCCATCTGCATTTGGTGTTGGTAGTAACACAGAATATGGAATCCATCTCAGCTTGTTAGAATGACTTTGAAATGACTTGGTTTAACGAATTTAGTTTGTTTATACAATGAAACATTGCCAAATATCACTTCCATGAGGCTGTTCTCAGAAGACGGATCACAGGCAATGAACTTGGCATTTCATATTCTTCACAGCGAACTTCAAGCTGCATGCAAAGTTTGTTATGTTCATTCTATGTTATGTTCTTTTGCACTATTAATTATTAATGCTGCCAAATAATACACAGATTTGTGCATATTTCTCCATGTTGCAGTTAGTGTGTGACTCTCATATTCTTCAAAATGACTAAAATAAGTTAGCAGAAGTTTATTTGCAGATCCTTTAGAAGCTGTACTCCCAGCCTACTCTCCAAACCAACTTCAATCAAACAATTGATATATACCTCTTTAGGTATTTACTTATATTAGGTTGTGCAGGTGTTTTAAGATGAGGCAGTGTTTGTGGTTTCAATCTGCTTCAAAATATATCTCATTTTTTTACACTATAAACAAGCTAGTGTGCCACTGAAAGTGAACCACGCTGTGTTGTATTCCAGTCCTCCACCTTGTGTTTTCAGTAAGAAACAGTGTGTGAAGAAACTGATTTCTGGAGTTAAAAGGATGAAAGACGACGTGAGGCGTTTAGTCGATGGACAGCCTGAAAAGAGGAGCTAAATCACTCTATTGGTGATTGATTTGTTTTTTATAGTCCATTAAGGCACTCCCGGAGGCTGACACTTACATGCAATTTACGAATTTAGAGCAACATTGAAACCTGAAATAATATACTTTATTGAAAGTCCAAAAGAATTAGACAATACCATTGCATTCAAAACTGAGAAAATTCAGAGATGTTTAGCTTTTTATTACTTGAGCGAAATAATAATGAGTATGGGACACGTGCACATGAACACACACGTGTGCTTTAGTAGCATCAAAGTTAGGGTCTTAGTTTGTTTGTCAATGGGACTTAGAACGTACAGCTGACCAGTCAAGTGTGCTCTTTCATCCTGAAGCAGCTTAAGCATCAAACCCTGAGGAGTTGCCTTCTGTTCTCCTGATTTCCCTTTGTGTGTTTACTCACCGATTACCCTCACAGTGACAAACCACAACACCACAGCATGCTAATTGCTTTGATAAGGCTTTACTTTGCTTCACAGTTTTTATTCCTGCTGCCATATACATTGTTTTGTTTCGCTTTACTCTGTTAAGTTTGTGTGTCTTAACTCTTTTATCCCTTACACTTCTCCCTTATGAGGTGAAATTCTCTTGCAAAGCCACTCCTGCAATTAAAATTGTGTTCATATTTGTATATTTTGTGTTTTAATTTTTCTTTTTAAATTTCCAAATAGTTCAATAGTTTAAAATAGGAAGTGTATACATAATAATGATCAACACAACAATAATCAGCATAACCGTGTTTCAACAAGTCCTCCAAACCATACGACCACATAAGTCATTTGTTCCTAAGATCTAATATGACCCATACAAGGGTTTCCTAAATTAGCTACCCTTGCAGTGGCAGGAAATACGACCCATAGGAGCGTTTTCTGTTCTTATATACATGAGGGTTGCAGTTTTAAACATGTTGTTACCTTGTGAAATGGTCACATTTTGGTCAGGTGTCGGTACAAAAACTACTTGGTTAGGGTTAGAAAAAGATAGTAGTTTGGGTTAAAATTAGTACGTTATGTTACTTCACTTCTGTGCATGTATCCATGGTGTAATTATGCATGTGACATGGAATGTGACATTTTGTTACGCAAAGTTAAAATAATTTGCTGTTTACTTTTAGAATGGGACACAAACACAGGTCTCCTTGATGAAAGTCCTGTGTTTGTTTAAGCCGCCCTAAACAGACTTTCTCGGTTTTAATACTATGTTACATCACTTCCTGCTTTGCTCCCGTCATAATTACTACGGCCACTAGAGGGCACCGCCTAACAAGAAACGTAAACATGGGTCGAAATTGCTGCTTGTACAAATGGCCGATGGTGTTGTTTTTCAGTGGAGGACAGTCTCTCATTTGTCTATCTTATGTTTTAATATTTATTTTTATGAGAAAGAGCTCAGAACTTATGTAAAATAGAAAGTGTATACATAACAATTATCAATGCAACAATAACCAGCATAACTTACAGCTTATAAATGCATTTACAGTACTGCAGCAGATCCAAAATGTTGCTGACAGCAGAAATATGTTGGAGGCCATCACTAAAAACATTTGCCTCAGATAGTGTTGTGAGGAAATAATGCAGTTTAACTTAATGCATGAATGCTTGTCTGCAGCCTGCTGCTGCAACAATAGCAAGATCAAATCAGTTTCCTCTCTCTCACATTGTGATTCCTGAGGATTGTCACATGGAAGTGAAAATTAAATTGTGGCTCCCCAAACAGCGAGCACCGTGTCTTCAGCTGCAGCACTAAGCAGCAGAAAATCTCACTTCCACAAAATATTAGAATTGTATTGCTTGGAAGACTGATTGTGTGCGGTAAACCCCTCGCTGGTTCAACTTGTGAGACCCTGCCAACTGCTAATTGAATGACAGTAATGTGCAAATATTCACACAGGAACACCCGTGTTTGTGCGTGTGCATGTGTGTGCGTGTGCCTGTGTGTGTGTGTTTGTGTACGTATGTGTTTTATAGTGCCTCCCACATCAGAGGGCAAGTCAAAAAGTTACTTATGTTCTTCTTTTAAAGGGCAAGCCAACAAGGAACAACATTCACCTCCCAGATTATTTTTAGAGTTGTGCTTAAAGTGAGAGAAGTACAAACTGAATCTTTCAATCTTTGAGATTAATATTCATGAAAACGTCTGAGAATACTTATGCCAGCAGTATGCCATCGTGAATAATAATATTCCTCCCAGTTTGCATGGAAATCATTGAGCACGATGTTCTTTGCATTACGTCTGACGCCCTAGCTGCTCACCGTCTTCTCATTCTTGCTGTATAACACCACAGATGTTTGAATCATAAGCATGCCAGCTGGGAATATACACACACATAGAATCTGTCACAATTTTGACAGATGGGCTGCGAGATGTGCAGTACCAGCATAAGAGTTTGTTTTAATGAGCCACATTTTGAAGTAGAGCTGAAATGATTAGTCAATCAATCAATCAATTAGTCATGATTAGGCACAGCAGTTACTTGAGTTAAAATGCTAACATCAGCATGCTATCATGTGCATTAACATAATGCTAACATGTTGATGTTTAGCAGGTATTGTTTACTTGGTTCACAACCTTAGTTTAGCTTTTTAACATGCTAACATTTATTAATGAACTGTTTTGTGCAAAAATGCCCAAAAAAATCCATAATTTCTAGCTTAGAAGTAATTAGTAAACTGATATCTTTGGGTTTTTGACTATTGGTCGATGAGAGTAAGCTGTTGTCAACTTGGGCTTAAAGGTATACTATAGCCTGTTCCGTATAAGGCAGTTTATTCAGCTCCATGAAGCAAATTCAAAATAGTTCAAGCTCAGTTATTATGGCAACTTATTCTGGGAAACTAGTTGAATTTTCTTTATGGAACCAAATCATCTGAAAAAGTCAGGCTAACTGAAAAAGTCTGGCTCATGGTAAACTAGCTTTATGAAACAAGTTTGTTGCTTACCATTTGTAAACACATTTAGCCCCTCCTCCTCCCCAACTCAACAAAAGTGAAATCAAACCCCAGATTCACTCTCGGTTTGGAACAAGCTTTGTCCACTTGGCGTTTCGCCCTCGCTATATTTGTGTTTTTTCAGCTCTGTGTCTGCTATTTTGTAGCTTCATGCCCAAGGGTGACGGCCAGAAATGTTCTACAAAATAAAGAAAAAGATAGGCAGAGGGCAGGGTCTCTGTAGATACAGACACTGCCACACACTTCTATAGTGGGTCATAAGTGATGATTGAGAGGGATTACTTTTGTATTACTGTAGTCATAATGGAAAAAAACTTTAGTTGCAGGCCTAATTTGAAGAAAGTGATGTCTATTGTGAGAAATGATTGAAGAGAAGTAGTTTATATAGTATTATATAGACATTTGTCCACAAAATCATTGTCTCACATAGCCAGACCTACTCCCACAGTGCTGTCAGCGCTGGAGTAAGGTCTGGCTCCAGTGTGTTTTTAATCAGGCATAGTGGGAAAAAACTCTGGTTTGTTTGCATTTCTTTAAACCAATCACAATCGTCTGCGTCTGCAGCTGCAGCGAATGGACATGCGTCCCCGTGTACAGGAAATGAGGCGTTATGCTTGCACTGTTTATCAAGTAATCCAAGTTTAACACAACCATACTACCTGTAAACTGTATTTTCTAATTATAAACCTATTTGGGCATTTTTCTTTTTTTCGTGGCTACACTTCTGATTATCTAAAGATGGTTCAACTGTAATAAGTACAGTGACTTTAATTATTGCACTCCTCTCTCAGTGGTTTCTGTCATATTGCATGTCAGATTGCACTGGTTTTGAGAGTGTTACTATTTGTCATCATCAATGAGTCAAATCCTTTTTTATCCCCAGCATCCATTCATGTCCCTGACACAATCTTCTGTTTTTCTTCTCTTTCTCTCTTGTTTCTAGGTCACACGATAGTCGTCTGTTTCCAGGATAACCTTGTTTGGAACCAGACGTTTGTTTCTTTGAACAACACCGCAGGACATTTGGATATCATGTGTTTCGAGGATTGGTGGAAACCAGGGACCAACAAGGACAATAATCACGGACATTCCACTGAACGAATGGAAGAAAAGGCCCAGGGAGCATCATATAAGACTACATATCCAAAAAGATTCCTGACTTTAGATCCAGCATCAACAGTAGCTGTCTCTGAACTCTACTGCCCACCAAATCTCTCTTTGTATTATAGATTTATTCCTATGGACTAGAAGACTCAACCATGAAGATATTTATTGACTAAAAGACTGGATTACACCAGAAAAAAAAAATCACCCTTAAAACAAAACCATGTGATGTGAAACTTTTGTGTTATTTTCTTGCCACAAAGAGCCCCAGGACTCTTGATGCATATGTGTTGAAGATCTAGTGAGATCATAAGCATTTTCATTCCTTTTAGCCTTATGGAGCAGAGATATCTATTGTTTCTTTTTTTTTGTTGATTTGGCTGTGTTTGGCTTTCTTGAGTTTGTTAGGATGTCTTGTTTTTAAAGACAAAAGACGATGCCACAACAATAACAACCCCAAAAAATGTAATGATCAAGGGTCAACACAGCTGAGTTCTGCCAAAATGTTTTAATGGTATCTGTTGTTTTCAAAGCCTGGTGACTACCATTAATTACAAATGTCAATATTATCTCAATAAATCTAACTCAATGGATATCAATGTTCAGAAAAATCTGGGTTTTTATCAACAAGTCCTTCAAACCATACAACAAAATAAGTCTTTAGTTCCTACCCTCAAAAATAACCCATACTAGCATTTCCTAAATTAGTGCCTGTAGCGGTGGAAGGAAATACCATCTACAGGAGCGTTTTCCATCCTCATACCTAAACATGATGGTCGCGGTTTTAAACATGTGTCCTGTTTGAAACTAAAAGTCAACGTGGTTATTTTTAACCTCTGTTCGTTAGATATGTGACGTCCTACGTCCTATCGTCATGTAACTGCGTCCAGTATTTTTTGTTGTTTTTATTTGTAACAGCTTTATTTATAACATGGAAGTAGTGGTTTTAACCCAATCCCTATGTTTTTTTTTACTAACCATACCAAGTCGTTTTGTTGCCTGAAACTACAGAAGTAATCCGTAATCACGTTTAAAACCGTGACCGTCATGTCTTTAAAACGAGCTGCATTTCACCCCGTTAAATACAACGTTGGTCATATTTAGTATGATATGATACAAAACAGTTATGTCGGTCATATTTCGTAAGATATCACAGAACTGTTGTGCGTAATACATCATACAAACCTGTTTATGAGAATACGTTGTACTATGTTACATGACTTCCTGCTTTGCTCCCGTCATAATTTCTACGGCCACAAGAGGGCGCCGCCTAACAAGAAATGTAAATATGAGGCGTAACTGCTGCTTGCACAAAACAACCTACAGTGTGTGGTGTGGTTTTTCGGTGGAGGGCAGTCTCGTGTTTACCGTCTGCATTAATGCTTTCTGTGTTAGCAGGAGCTCTTGAGACTTTAAATTAGCAGGTCAAGCAAATAATTTGACAAAAAAAGGAGGAGAAAGAGGATGAGAGCTCACAGTTAATCAATGTTGTGTTCATGATAGAACTAGAAATGTGAAATTCAGCAAATGTAAAAATAGGCCATGTTCAAAAACACAAAGGGAAAATCTCCCGGCACTGTTTCTTAAAATGAACAGACTTCGCAAAAAGCCATCTGAAATCTGGTCCGCGGAGAGACTGATAATTAGCTCTCACCCGAACACAACTATAATCCTATTTTATGCATTTCCAAGACTAGATGTGGTCGCCATCCAAGCCTAAGTTAATGCTACCCATCACCAACCAGTGATTGGTTTTGGGTGGTGGTCTGAATGATTTTCAGTAAGGCCTTGTCTGTTAGAAATCCCAAAAGGATTGTTAGTGCGTGTCATTAAAAGCTTACAGAAAATAAACCCTCAGTCTGGGTAGCATGGAGCAGGAGAGTAAAGGGACAAAGACAGAAACCAAAGCACAATGGAAGAGAATTATTTTGCCCTATAGTGGCTATACTAGCCATCTGAATGTGTGTAGCCCAAAGGCGAGTGAGATGTCCATCCATTTTGACACATATATATTGTATACTGTGGTTACTATCATCACTGATATCAGCATGCAGCTCCATCCCGCTCTGTGGTGGCCAAACAGGTTAGAGGCAGGCCGCTGTGAGCAGGCAGATGTATTTATATTTCACCTGCATGTGACATTTACACCTCAGGGACAGGAAACCATGGGATATAATACAGGGGCCCCTCCTTTCATATGATAATAACAGACTTTTCTGAAATGTAAATGTTAAACCCAATCGCCAGAATACATGTTGGCATTATAAGTTTCTGCAAACCACATATATGTTACATCTTCTCATTCATGTTACATTGGTATGTTTCATATGTAGGGAAAGCATATAAATAGCATGGCACTACATGTTCAGGATCACTTTTATGTGCCAAACTATGACGCTCACTATGATCAGAGTTTTGTGAATTCAAACATAACTTAAGTTCAGGCAACAAAAAGGTGGGTAAGTTTAGGAAAAACATTGCGGTTTGGGTTAAAATATGGATTTTTGTTATATAAATTATGGAAGTTACATAATCAGAGTAAATAACATAAATCAGCGGTTAAGTTAACATAACTCGTTTGTCCCGACCGCTCGTTAAAACACCTGGTTTGTTGGTCTTGAACAGCGGTCTGTTGCTTGGCGTCCTCTCCACCTCCTGATGAGAAACTTGGCTCATATTTATGTTATTTTTAACATTTATGGTTTTTTTTAAGAAGGGACAATTACTTGAGTCCAGCATGTAAATGTGCCAGATTTAGCCATACAGGCTCATTTTAATCTGCAGTCCCTCGCAGGTTGATGACATTAAAAACATGCAAGAGCACATAAACACAATAAAAGCACATATACTGTAGGCACAATACATACAATATTAATAATAATACAGTCACTTTAGAAATGTTGATATGATACGTATGAAACAGACAAACTTTACATTTCCGTGGTTTGCAGAAGCGTACAATGGCAACATTTTCTTCATGTTTATTATGACTGCAAGACAAACATCAGCATATGTTCTGTATATGAATGATAATCAGAGAAATGTTGCTGGGAAAGCTTTAGTGAATTGTAAGGGTGTCTAGACTACAAACAAACCACTGCTTTATGAGGAATTTCATATTTTGTAAGTCAATTTCTGTCTGTAATTGAAACAGTGCATTCACCGCAGAATGCTCCTTATACTAAACATAATTAATTAAGCAAAAATGTAGATGGCTCGCTCCCAAAGATCAGACCCGAGGGACCGGCGCTGAAGGGGAGGCGTGCGGAGGGCTGCTATGCTTAGCGATCCAGGTTGCCTCTTGTTTGGTTAGAAATCATTAAATTACAGTAATGACTAATTTCTCATTCCTGCATGCAATTCGCCGGAGACCACCATGGATTTAATAAAGAGCTGGCGATGAATTACAAACAGGGAACGGCTGAGGAAAGGCTACGTGATTATACAGAGTAATTCAAAAGTGCATTAATAAAACAATACAGAAACATTGCTAAATCATTTGAGATAAAGGCTATTTGCATAATTCATTAAGATTAATCAGACCAGGCAATCCACCACAGTGCTCCGAGGAACAGAGAGAGCAGACATGAATCCAATCCCCTGGAAAAACCCTTTCTATCTCCAAACAATGATACAAATCTACCCTTGGATCAGAGAATTAACCTCTGTGCACTTTACAGCCCCTGCAGTGTTGAAACACAATCCTTCAGTCATTCACCTTTATGTGGGCTAATATTCTATTAATAATGAAAGATCTTTTCATACCATAGCTCCTCTGGGTTTTGTTGCTCTGCCATAAAAGACCTTCACAAAAGTTGAATGGAAGTGTATTCTACGTGTTTGGAAACCGCAGTCTAGCAGCTGGCTGTTTGACAATTCTGTGTGCTGCTATTGACTTCGGCGTTTCATTCTCTGCAGTACAATAAGTCAGGCAGGATGCACATGGGATGAGTTTGGCAGTGGTCACGGATCACATCCTGTGGATAAGTCACCTGTTGTGCTGCGGAGACCACCTGTATCCAATGCAATCCTCACTCCAGTCATGTTCTCTGTCATTACAAGCTCAGGTGTGACTGATATGGATGTATGCTCATTTTAGTTTCATGCTTGTATTTTAGGTTTCTACTAGAACAGGTTTACATGGTTTAATGTTCAAAAAATGCATTATTTTTCTCATACTGTCAGTCTGAATATACCTGTGTTCACCCTCTGTCTGAAACGCTCCGTTTGTCTCTGTCTCTTTAAGCCCCCCCCCCCCCGCCGAAAAAGCCC
>JAOVVB010031564.1:0-15566 GCA_028570985.1 Heterobranchus longifilis
ATTATTATTATTATTATTATTATTATTATTTATTTATTTATTTATTTATTTATTTATTTATTTATTTATTTATTTTTTAATTATTATTTTTTTAAATTATTATTATTATTATTTATTTATTTATCTTTCCGGTACACGGCCCAAGGTGCTGTGGAGAACCCGAAATTAGACTCATGTGGACGGACAACGAGGTGAAATTGCTTAGCATGGGCGGCGTTGTTATTGTTTCTGGCACATGCTCATTACACAAAGCAACAATGGACATGCACAAAAGAGGAGATGATGCCAAAAGCTCTGTTTGATACGTCTACACAGACAAACAGTGACTGGAGTTTTGAAAAATCTTCACCGCAGAAGGAGTTTTAAAAAATCTCAGTTTTAGTGAAACTAAACTAATGTGGACAAGAGGCCAAAACATAGAGGAAAATATAAAGATACAAAAATATCCAGATACATGTAGACACGGCCCAAAAGGGCATTATACAGCTGAACTGACAAGATAAGAGGCCGGTGCATTTCACCAAAAAAAAATCCTGTAAATCCAGATGTTCTAAACTGAGGTCATGGGTTTGTCGACTTCCTCCGAACCCTCCACAGCTCCACAGGGATGTGTCAAACATGGCTGTTGGGTCTCCACGTGGCAGAACCACAGATGTTTAGTCGAGATCGCTCCGGAAGTTCATCAACACTTAATGACTGCACGAATAATTAAAGTGAAGTGAGGAATCCTCCTGCTGATAGAGACACCTGAGCAGTTCCACTGCTCGCGTTTAGTGCCACTTAAAGGTACAACTAATGAGGGCAAGAGAGCCCGACGTTTACGCTGCATTTGACACCAAGCGCTGCCCGGGGAAACATAAAAGTACACAGTAACAAAGGGGATTCTGGGATATTTGATGTTAAAAGCGTAGGTTAGGCTGTAAATGGAATCCTGTCACATCTGCTCCTGCGTCACCCTCATAGTTGGACAAACCGGTTCATTTCTACCTGTACAACGAGTGAGTTTCTGCTTTGTTGGACTCTCAGAATGGGTTTATAGACGTCTGTCTGGCTTTTTGTCTGACTCATCAATAGCTCAGTCATTGCTGTGTATTTTTTGTCTGTGTCTGGGTCGTCTCCTTTTGCCAAGGTGAAGAGTGTCCAGATTTCAAAAGACGTGTATGACTCAGGTTTAATTCTTAGAGTTAGAATTACTTTATTTGTATAACTTTTCAAAGTGCTTTACAATAAGAAAATGACATGAATGTGCATACAAATCAAATGCCATCATTCATGGAAAATAAGATGGAAAATAAAACACACTTTTATAATAGTTCAAATAAGATGAAAATAAAATATGACATAAGTGCATGACATGAGATGGAAATGTGTGAAAGGAATGTGTGAAAATATAATAACTGCAGAGAGTCATTGTTTTGGCATCACAATCTGTTTTCAGAAATGATTAACTGAAAACATTTTTGTCATTCCTGTCACTCATGTTTTTAAGTCCAAAACTGTACCTCTTAGCAGTTTTGGTAAATCAGGATTGGGGTTTTTTTTTCATGTTTTAGTTGTAATATATCGAATAGTTTATATTAGTTCAGGCCATTTCCAAAACGTGGATTTTTCATACGTGTTTGTGTCTGGTACTGCAGTTCAGACTACACACGGATCAAACAGGCTCATACATTATGGGTCCCCTGGTGGTTTAAAACTGAATGGCAAATCAATTGACCCGCAGGAAGTGAAGATCATTTCAAAGGTATGCAAATCTCATTACATCACATGTAAAAGGAATCTCACATTTCTCCCACACTTTGAAAGCAACACTTGATGTTGCGTTCTCATCACGATGGGTAAACAAGCAGGTCTCCTTCTAATTGGATGGTGGTCGGGGCCTGCCTTCCATACATCTTGGAAATAGAAGCCTGCCAAAGCACAAAGTAATTAAAACAAAAATAAAACATGATGGTCTTCTAAAAGCCAGGCCTTTAATGAACAAAAAGACTAATTAATTGCACTGTGTCAAGGAGCGCACTCGCACTGAATTATAGATGAGCTGTGAGGGGTGGCAGGCTCACACAGTAATGGGAGATATATGGGCTATGGAACAATTAAAACACTGACTCATGTCACAGTACAGGCTTCATGGGGAAAGTCCAGTCTTTATACGGAGAGAGGCACATTCACTTAACATTTCATGATTTAGTAATCACATTAATCCCAGGATAAATAAATGTCCACACTACCAGAACTCTGAATTTTATACTGACTAAATGTCTCACTCCCAACCCGAAGAGAGCAATCTGCGATGGCAGGGGTTGGCATGCCGAGGTCCCTGACCATTGCCTGCTCCCTGACTCACACTGCACCCGACCCCAATGCCTGTCCCTGCAGCGTGTGGGCCCACAGGGTGGCGGTTCCATGCTGTGCTAAGCCGAGTCCCATGTGTCAAGGCCCGGCCACCAGACGCTCGCTGGTGAGCTCCCCTCCCAGATCTGGCCCCAAAAGGGTTTCCCTTTTCTTAGTCTCTTAGTCTGGCCCCTGGGAGTGAGTTAGTGCCCTGAGTGAAGGAGTTCAAGTATCTCTGAGGGTAAGATGGAGCATGAGATGGACAGGCGGTTTGGTGCAGCGTCAACATCGGTGCAGGAGTTGTACCAGACCGTTGTGGTGAAGATTTACCAGTCCATCTGCGTTCTGACCCTCACGTATGGTCATGAGCTTTGGGTAGTGACTGAAAGATCGAGATTGCGGATACAAGTGGACAAAATGAGATTCTTCTGTAGGCGTCCTCCTGGGTGTCTCCCATTAGAGGTTTTCTGGTTTTCCAACTGTTAAGCCCCAGGGTAGACCCAAAACACGCTGGAGGGATTATATATCTCATCTGGCCTGGGAATGCCTCGGGGGTTGCTGGGCTGATGGTGGCTGGTTGGATTTTTTTTTTTTGGGGGGGGTTTCCCCCCATTTTCTCCCCAATTGTACTTGGCCAATTCTCTCTGCTCCTGCCCCTGAGTTGTAGACAAGCACACGCTTCCTCCAACACATGTGAAGTCACCAGCCACTTCTTTTCACCGGCAGAACGTAATGCATGGGAAGATCACGCTATTCCCCCCAG
Source organism: Heterobranchus longifilis (assembly GCA_028570985.1). NCBI lineage: Eukaryota > Metazoa > Chordata > Actinopteri > Siluriformes > Clariidae > Heterobranchus > Heterobranchus longifilis. The sequence continues at coordinate 3,098 of JAOVVB010031564.1, forward strand.
TTCCCCTCTCCTCCAAACAGGCACCCCGACCCACCAGAGGAGGCACTAGTGCAGCGACCAGGACACATACCCCTATCCGGCTTCCCACCCGCAGACACGGCCGATTGTGCCTGTATGGACGTCCGACCAAGCCAGAGACTCAAACCTGCACCCACAGGGAATCTACCACTGCATATTAGAAAATTTTAACATATCACCGAACCCTAGTGCCTCGGTGCATCGGCATCGGTGCCAAGGGTCACTGACCAAGCATTAGTGAGGGGGTAAGTTGGGAGTGAGAACTCTCTGATCAAACAAACCTGAAGAACATGGGGGGGTGGGGAGGTTTGGGATTGGGTGCCAACAGCTCATTTTTTCCCCCCGGGCCCCCTGGTGTGACAATCTGGCCCTCATTCTAATACAGAAGTCAATCTGTCAGAGCTCCTGCTGCTGCCATCGCCACCACTGGAAAGTCATTTCATAGAGGGCTGGAGTTGCACTGGGACCCTATTTCTAAAATCCTCACTTTTAGAATTGGACTTCCTTTAACTTTTAGGTGGCTCACTGCTTATATAAGAAAGAGTGCCATCTTTCACTTAAAGTGCTCATGAAATAGAAACTGAATATTAAAGCAGGAAACTAATGAATAGTGATATGGTATATAACAGGTAAGCACATAAGCACACGGAACTGAATGCTACGAATGCCAGCAGTGTGAGCAGTGTTTATGTAGCAAACAAAATGATCCTCTGAGTTCGGACCACATTTCCATATATTAACACCACTGATTGTAGCACATACTTCACTTTCTGCCACACATGTTCAGCAGCCTTTTGAAATGAAAATATCAAATCACACTTATCACACATTTGACTGCTTTTAAATGGCAAGAGATAAGCACAGTGGCTCTGAACTGGCCGGATATGAGCAAGCTTTTGAACCTCCCGTCATTGTGACATGGTGGCGTGAAACAGATCTAACCATGTTTGCGTCCGTGACACCTATGTGATGGCTTCGCAGTGGGGTTTCTCTGCTCACTTTACATCAGAGCTCAGAAGCTGTTCCTCAAAGGGGAGTGGAGGGGCCATGGTGGGCCTTTGATGGGCTGATTCACTCTTTCTCTCCATCTATGAACCGCCTCTCTCTTGAAGGCCTCGTCCATGCCGGGAGAGGTAAGGTGCCCCATTGAAGAGGATCAAATAACTTTCTGGGATTGATGATTGAACATTACGAGTTTAGTGTGACATTAAAGCAGTGCACGCCGTCATTGATGAAGCTGTTTGTTTTCTCTTATGCAACCAAAGCAGCCTGGTCTCAAGAAATGGCATATGAATAACACTCTTTTTGCTTTTCATGTGTCATTTCACGCCATGGAGTAGTCCCACCGGGCTTTCATCTGTAAACCCATCCGCGTCAATATTAGACGCTCGCAGCATCTGCTCCAGAAGCGAGGAGACGCAATCTAAAGACGACGGAAGTCCCGTTAGGGGAGGACGGTTCAACAAACGCAGGACTGTCACTCAGGAGGCCACTGTTCGTGTCCCGTTTGAAACCAGAAGTCAACGTTGAGTTATTTATGTTGAGTATACATCAGTTACATACGTAAGTTGATTTCTGTAACAAACGTCCTTATTTTAAGCCAAACTACGATGTTTTCTTAAACTTACCTGAGTCGTTTTGTTTGAATTCACAACGTTAACCACGTGTTTAAAACGTGACCACAGTGAAGCATCATAAATGCACGAAACACACAAAACATGCCATGCTATTTATACGCTTTCCCATGAGATGACATTGACCAAAGCTGTTCTGATGTCCTTATGATGATCATTCCATAAAAGAACTATTTTAGGGGTTAGGGCGTGAACCTCTTAACACCTGCCCGCCGGTGGGTTAGGGTTAGAGCAAAAACACTTTTTTGAGCCAAAGCTTATAACAGAAGAACTGAAAGGCTGCACAACCTAAACTACATCCGTTCAAACATGGTTCAAAAAAGTTTTTGGGGTCTAACCCTAACCCCTACTCCTACCCCTTATTAATAAAGGCCTATTTTAAGGCCTGTTTAAACCTGTTTGCTGACCGCCAGTGTTTTAACATCTGCAGTGATGGAGCAGTACATCACTGCAGATGTTAAAACACTGGCGTGGTTACAGGTGCAACAAAGCAGTTCGGACCACGTCCATCAGTGACTCACATTGTGAACCAAGCAAAACATGCCCCAAAACAATGCATCTTCTTAATGGAAAATTATTCTCTGTGTAGATGCATAAAGTTAACTGAGAAAAGTTAACTGTTTGTTAAGTTGTTTTCTTGGAGTTTGGATGTAACCATTAGAATTAAAGCTAGGACACTTTAGATTTGGCATTTACATTCAGCTGGAGCGATGCAGCTTGATGAATACAAATGTCAGTAATTTTAGAGCTTTTTTTTTTTTTTACTTTGAGTGCACTTTCCTCTTCCTGTATCAATATTGGGACTGGAGAGACAACTCTCAGAGCTCAATCAGCACAGCATGGTGGCTGGCCTGGAGCTCCATTAGAAGGAGGGAAAAACGGAGCATTAATTCACCATAGATGGCTGGCGTACCCTGGGCCTACATATTAACTAACTCACAATGTATTTTGCAAACTACAGACAAAGGAAATCATATCCTGCAGAATGTCCCACTAAAAGAAAAATCCTGGAATAAGAACAAACCCCATCCGAACACTTCTCTATTAGACTTAAGTGAGCATATGATTTCCTGGAATGCAAACTGTGTGAACACAACCATGCAAATGAGCTCTTTTTCCAAAAACCTATAAGCCAGATATGATCAAGTGCTTTCAGTGATGAGCTTTCAGCGCAAATAGCTCAATAAAGAAGATGAACCAAAATCCACAGTCATTGCTGTGCTGGGAACAAAACGCTGCCTGCGGTGCTTTATAATCCATAATGTGATGCAGTGCTGATGCAAAGATTGCACTGCCTTCCCTTCGAATGCACCTCGGCCGCATGGCACTGCATTTTCATTTCATGTTCAGCTGAGCGGAGGTGAGAGTGTTCACGGAGTGTTACCGCTCTATCACACGCTCACCGGAGCATATTAGGACGCACAGCTTCACACCTCAGCTCGACTGCAGCTTTAGTCTTTATCTCACACACACGCACACGCACACACACACACATACACACACGCACACACCCCCACACACCTGACTTCACTATATGCAAACATACGGATGCATCCCAAGACATGCAAAGAGAAAAGCAATGTTAATGTTAGAGTTAATGTTCTTTAACACATCTGTGAAATCCTTTATGTATTGTCTCACAGCCCACAAGTGTCATTGTTAGGTTGTCTTTCTTTGCAGCAAAGAACACATCGCCTACATAAAACAGCTACAATGACTACTCACATAATAGTATGAATGCACGACAACAATCTGAGTGGTTAACAAGGAGCTTTACACCGTCGGAGCACCTCATAAGGAGACGCGTGTTTGTCCATATTGAGAGCTGGTGCTTCTCAACAATGCATGTCCTGGAGGATTTTGTGGGAAGCGTCGTTCGCTGATAAGCAGACAAGGAGGGCTTCCTACTTTTTATGTTCAGCATATGAGTATGAGTCAGCATTCCTCAACAGCGCTCCTGGGAGGCCAGTAACGCCGTAATCCACTTATGACATGGAGAACAGAAGATGTGAATATAAAAATCAGTGTGAAATGTTCTCACACCTCTTTGGGTTTAAATTGAGCAAAGGAATAAAGCAAATGGGGATTGGAAAAAATCACAGGTATAGAGTAAATTTTCTGCATGATTACCATTTGATAGAGGCAGGCAAATGACAGCTTTTTTAAAAGATTATTTGTGTGTTTATTATTCGATAGAGCAGCTGGAGAATGACAGGAAAGGGGTGGGAGAGAGAGAGACAGAGGGGATGACACGCAGCAAAGGGTCAGACTCAGACAATGTCTGCAGAATCAGGTCCGGAGTTGCACTTTCACGCATGTAGCACGCAACAGGAGGTCGTCTGTGTCAGACTCGTTCTCCTAGGGATGGGAACCGAACTTCAATACTTTGAGGCACCGACCGAATTGCCTCCATAGTATAGTGTATCGAAAAATTCCTTAAATTCCTCAATACTAATTGAATGCCATTTGTACTGTAATGTGTAATGGTGTAATTTATTTTTGGTGAAATGGAGTTTTAACAAAGGCAGGACATGAGGGGTGATCTCCGATATAGGGCTGTATCTCTATAGGTTTATCTAATCAACATAAAGTCCTTATCAAATAAACCCTCTGCATTCTCATTAACTTGTGTTGTCTTTCCTGGTGGAATAATGTACACATGGTTATTTGTATTGGTGCTGCTCACTTTCTATTGTTGAAGAATTCTTTGAGCTCTCCTCATCGCAGGAGGACCCTGTTCACATTAATCAATTAGTTTAGAGAGTGGAAATTAACATGCAACTATTTCCATAATCCATGAATCATTTCACTGTGCAGGAATGCCAAACATGACCGAGTTACAGCCTCTTAATTGTGATGATTTGCTGCTTTTGTGAGTTAAGTAAATATCTTTTAGTTTTGGACCGTTGGATGGAAGTGAATAGAAGATCGGAAGTGAAAAAAAGATCGGAAAGTGAAAAAACAAAAAACAAACTGAAACCGAAAAAATAAGATTTGAAACTGTAAAAAATAAGATCTGAATCTGAAAACATAAAATGTACAACTGAAAAAATAAAAATACATTTAAAAAAATGAAAAATAAAAATACAAATTTTTTTCCAAAAGATTTCCAGAAGTGAATCAAAATTATATTCAACCTGATTTTTTTCTTCATACACTTATTTTTTTTTAGTTTGAATGCATTTCGTTTTTTGCATTGCATTATATTTTTTTCAAAGTTCAAAATCAAAACATGAAACACTTTCAGTTTCAAATTTGAGTTTTTCAATTACATTTTCTTTTTTCAAATGATCAAAACGTATGGCCCAGGTTTAGCTCCAACATGGGAATGGGAAGGATTAAATCAGGACCAGGCAAGAGAGGAGGAAAATGTCACCCTCATGTCACCCTCTACTTAGCAGTTCTCCCATTAAAGTCTTAGTCCAGACCCCTTTGGAGCATCTGCAGAGCTTACAGATATGACTCCCAATCCCTCCGATGATACACTTTGATCCTGGGACACCGAAATCCGTTTTGTGCCTTAACAAGATAATTAAACATTCCTGACACTCAAGAGTAGGAACAGTGTTTTCGCCACTACAGGGGGTAAAAGGAGAAAGCTCCTCACTCAGCTGCAATATAGGATAAGAGATGCAATATCCCACAAATGAGGTCCTCAACCTCTGCATCTCAAATTATACGGTAATCTTTTTTCTGCTGGTGGTGCTCAGAGGAGAGAGGAAAAGTAGAGAGAGATAAAGAATGACAGACACGGTCTCCTATATTATGACTCATTTTGATTGGAGGTGCAAAGGCCATGCTGCATTCAGAATCATTTGAATTGAACACAATTGCAGTGACCTCAATAAAGCGTTGAAAAGAAAGGTCTGCAGTGGCGTTGGAATTTGGTTAGAGTCTATTGTGCAATAGGTTTCTTTCCGTTATAAGGAAGCGGATTCCTCTGCAGCCGCACAATTCACTGCAGCCCATGCAGAACTGTGTAATCCTGTTAGACACAACAGCCCGGCATTTCAAGAAACAGGTTTTTATATTTTAGGTTCAGGGGTGGTTTGCATGCACCCTCCATGCTGGATTACTAATTGATCTTGTTTTACATTGCAAATGAGTCATTCATATTAGTGTTGGCTCTCGCTCAAAGGGAGGGTGCACTGGTCTTATCCAGCCGCTGCAGGAATTGATTAGCATTGCACAGAGAGTGAGTCTTGGCAGCATCCGACATAACCATGCAAATGTGAATGAATAGCTAATGTATCGTAGGGAGGATGTTTGTTTCTCTCATGTTGGGGATTTCCGAGGGGAATGCATTTCCAGGACGGCAAACACTGCCGGTCTATTTCAGGAAGAAAAAAAATACACCTCTCAAGCAGTGTGTAGCGGTGCAATACAAATGCAAACTGTGTGGTGTTTCAGTGTCTGAGCTGATAGTTTGTGCTGCGAATCATTCGCCCGGTGAGTCAATCATGTGTGCGACATCGGTCTCGGCGAAGAGAGAGAAGAAATACAGAGGAAAGGTGCGTTTCATTTTTCATTTGCTGCATCATTATGACAATGCCCCGGGCCTCGGGGCGCCTGTCGCAGATGCAGATCGTTGTGTTTTGTGGAACGAGATGTGCTGTGCTGTCGTGCCAGGCTGTGTCTGGAGCCACCGTCACCAGTCATGGTGAGCCAGCAGGGCCTCGGGTGCCGAGGATCTTACAGGTCACGTGGTGCGTAAATAAAAGCCTGCATAGCTTGTTATGCTATCATGAGCTTGGACAGAACTCAAGGTGCTGAGAGGCTGTTGAGCCTCTTTGGCTGCCAGTCATCCATGGTTGTTGACAGCGGTCACATCCAATTGCATTGCTCTGGGGTGTAGTTTCGACATTTCGGGTCCTGCTGCTGAAGGGAGTCAAGTGCAATTGATAGCACTGAAGTGTTTCACCTGCGTTACTTAAAGGACGAGGACAGAAATGGTTTGGGTTTTTGTCAACAAATCACGTGAGAAGACCCAAACCAACAATGTGGTAATCCATCTCTCTATACTTTCTGACTTCCCTGCGCTCTTATATACTATACTATATATACAGTACACACACACACACACACACACACGCGCCTACTCGTGAGATGCATTTCCAGTAACTGTCACAATATTAAAGTGCTGGTTATCAGGGTTCACAGGGACACACATGATTAATGAGGGCATCCTGTGGCTCGGGAAAAATACAAGTCAAAATACAAAGTCAAATGCTTTGTTGCTTTTACCACTATTTATATTCCACATAATAAACACATGATACAGCAAAAATACAGAAATACCAGCCCAGTCTCACATCAAAATGTATCAGTTTCACAATAAAGGCTCTAATATTGTGAGATATCTACATTGTCTATGCCTATTTACTATTGGCCTGTGTGTTTTTATTGTAAGTGGAAAATGCAATATGTGAAGATTGTTTAGGCATTAACATTTATATTGAGAAATGTGCATTTTATATTCAGAATCTTCATTCAGTCAGTGTATACGATCTTTACTTTGTTAGTTATTACGAAGGTGTTTCAGGGTTCGCCAGAAAATTGTGATACTGTAACGTTTTGTATTGTTTCCATGGACGCTGCTAATTAGCCACGTAACTTGCATGTTGTTTGATTCATTGTCTTTGCGTTGTGTTGCCACATTTCTCAACACAAAAACACCAAAGTGTCCTTGATAACAATATGATGGCTTAATGTTAAGACCATCCGTTTTCATTATCTCTCTCTCCATTCTGAGAAATAACAACGGTAGCTGAAAGCTATGACGTGGACGCAGGCCAAAAGAAAAGAATAGGAATAAAAAACGTCACAATATTAGAGCCTTTATTGTGAAACTGATACATTTCTTGCCTTGTGGACCAACGTAGCTGTTACACATTTTGATGTGAGTATGGGTTGGAAATACAGTTACAAGACACTGGCATTTTAGATGGAAAAAACAATGGTGTGGCCACTTTACACAGATGCAAAACCAGACAGTTTTACAATTTGACATAATGTGCATTTCCACAGTTTAACACAAGTGACAATGTGACTGAGCACATACCTGTTCTCTGTCTGCGTGGTCAGTTTGCTAAGCTGGTGTGTGTGTGTGTTGGCCTTCAGACCTACAGTCCTGTAACTCACACTGATTTCTGCCTTTGTGTAAGTCTTGCTATCAATCACTATCATTGATTAATAGGTTCTTCTCTGCAGGAAGACATTGGCTCTTGTTAACTGACCGATGCCCCCCGTTATTAAAACAACAAAAGGATCAAATAAGTCCAAATAGAACAATAACAGATGTTCAACTACTGCCTTTCGGCTGCTCCCAGAGGAGGGCAGTAATCCACTGCTGGTTAACTCCACTATATGTTCTGTTTTCAAACAGCCAGCTATTTGTGCTGACAGTCACCAAGGACAAGACCTGTTTGTAGCACAAGATTGAGACGGACTGATAATGACTGCTGGGGCTCTGCTCCTTTCTTTAATAAGTGAATTTAGATGATGCGAGAGCCTCTGCATTCATGTCAGGAGCATCTCGCCACTTGTTATCGTTTGGCAATTGCATTATGTGCTGCTGGTGAACTCCCTTTGGCTTTGTTACAAGACCGGTGTTTGTAGACGTGTCCTTGTCTTTCTGTTGCACTTAATATTTGTCAGGAAAACCTCCGGCTTGGACACGAGGACAGTCAGAAGCATACTTTGTGACAGGGTGTTTGTTATTTACCTGCACAGAGACAGGTGAATTTCTGCTCACTCTCAAAGGAGATCGTAGGTCAGAGTCAACCATTTTAGAAGGTGTGTCAATGTCAAAATCAATCCAGTGTAATGATGGGCGAAAATTAACAAAGTCATATTTTTGAATGATTCTTTTTAGTGTCTGGTATGTACCGGGTCAGCCTGTTGAGCTGGATTAAATAAGATTCAAAATGGTTCCAAATTCCCGCCAGATGCTGAATCAATGCATTAAAATTAATATTTGATCTTTATTAATCTAAACTGTGAACATGCTTATCATTTTGTGTTTTTTTTGTGTCTCCTTGTAGTCGTTTTGCATTTTATTTTTAGACATTTTACATTTCTATGTGGTTGTTTTGTGTTTGTTTTGCATCTCTGTAGTCAGTTTGTCTTTTTATAGCCATCATGCATCTATTTTTAGTGTTGTTTGTTGTTTGTTGTTGTGTTTGTTTTTATGTTGTCATTTTGGATCTCTTTTTAGTCATTTTGCATCTCCATGTAGTTGTTTTTCTTTTTAATAATTTTGGGTTGTTTGTAGTCATTTTCTGTCTCCTTGTAGCAGCACTAGCAGTTGAACGTGCATGTACTAATTGTCACAGAGAAACTGATGTCATATTTTGAAAAACTATAAAAGGCAAGGCAGGTTTTTATTTATAAAGCATAGTTTCATAGACAGAGGTAGGTTCATGTTGCTGCACAGTGAAGTTAAAACACAGTACAAAGATAAAAAAAGAAAAGAAACACAATTCAAAGTTAAAACAGCACAAATTAAAAGAAAAAAAAAGGTTTGATATATTTACATGTATCAATTTAAAAGAACCATTTCTGTGGAAAGAGTTGGTCCCTCCATCACTAATCCATGAACTGTTAAGACAACACATTCTCACTCCCGGCTTGTCAAATACAGACGTCTGGTCAGTGACTCTCAAGTATTGTATAAAAGGCTCTAAAGATGATGCTTTGACAAAACATCTGGTTAGAAAACAACACATCTTCCCTCAGTTTTTCAATGGGAGGTGTCTCTCAAGCATAAGACAGTCTCAAATTGGGCTACTGCAGGTATCAGAGCGTCTCCACTGCTGCTGTTAACAAGATTTGTAGGAATGATGAGACTAAACTAAACATTAAAATTGTGAATCTGAAAACCCAAAAGATGAGTTAAAGTGGAAAAGGGAACTGCAGATTTGGATGATGAGTCTGTGTGACCCCTTTCACATTACACATAATTGTATGATCCACAGAAAACATTGATTAGTGTAGCTTTAAAGTGGTTTTAATCTATTATTTATAAAAACAATGTATGAAATGACAGTGTGAAAGGGTTCTTTGATGATCCTACAGAGAATTATCAGCTGAAACCGCAGCTGCCCTCAGCTTTACAGAGCTTCGTAATGAGTTTCATGTCATTGTTTAGCTGTCTGACTGCAGCTTTACTGTTTTGGTTCACTCTCCCCACTCTTATATTGACGCCTTCACAGAGAAAATCTCTGATAAAGCCACTGCTGCTCAACAGTGAACAGCAGTCAGACACAATTAGAGACTAGCTGGTGAAGATAATGGAGCATTTAGCAGCTAAAGAGACAGACACTTCCCTCAAGAGTTGGTAGAGACCAAAAACAGAGATAAAAAGAGCTAGCTTAATAGTGAATATTGGACATTACTCCAAATGATACTGGATGTGTAAATCAGTGATTGTTTGCTAACAAGTTTGCTATATCAACTTAAAATATGATGATGTGTCAATGTTGTGTTCACAGCTTGTTCTTGCAGGGCGTTCTCACTCCCAACTCGTCAAATACCGACGCTTTGTCAGCGGCCCTCAGCGTCTGATACCAACGCACCCTTTAATATCTGTATGAGATGCACCAGGCTTTCAACTACCACCAGTGTAAACCCATCTGCATCATTATTAGACGCTCAGAGCAACTGACATAGTATAAAGAGCGAGAAAGTCCACGTAAGGAGGAGGTCGTGGTGGATGGATGGGTCAAACAAACAAGGACTTTGACCCAGGAGACCGCTGTTCATATCCCATGTGAAACCAAAGGTCATCGTTGACTTTTTACATAAGATACGTGAATATACGTTCATAACCAATGCCACAAACGTAAGTTGCGTAACAACCCACACCACAATATTTTCCTAAACCTAACTAAGTAGTTTTGTTCTTTAAACCTAACCAAGTAAAAACAAAGTACAGCACATGCTTCCTCCGACACATGTGAAGTCACCAGCTGCTTCTTTTCACCTCACAGCAAAGAGACGTAGCATGTGGGAGGATCACACTATTCCCCCCCAGTCCCCGAACAGGAGCCCTGACCGACCACAGGAGGTGCTAGTGCAGCGACCAGGACATATGCCCCAGTGCATCATAGTTTGAAGCGTAGGGCCACTGACCAAGCGTCATGAGAATGCCCTCAATTGGCCAGAAAACTGTTATTGCAAGTTTAAACATTTAGTTTGTTCTTTATGCTTTTGATTACTTTTTTAATGTCTATTTCCAGGGAGATGTTGATGTGACATAATAAGCTGCTGTGGGACTTTTGTAGCAAATCAACAGCGTGTAATGGGTGAATCTGAAATCCAATTCACTATGAGCTAGTGATGTCTATGGTTTAAAGATAAAGGCTCAGTGAGTGCCTGTCATCGAGAGTCAAGCATGCGGACACAAACGCAAGAGACTGAAGACAACTTGTGAAGTTTAGTGCAGGCAAAACTAGTCACAACAGAACAGAGAGTAAAGTGAAAACCAGGACTGATATACAAACTTATCTGACGAGGGGATGAAGTGCAGCTGGAGCGAAAGGTGGAGAAGCTCAGGTGAGGAGAATGAGGTGATTAGAGAACAGGCAGGGAGCTGATTGGCTGAAAAACTCTGAGAGCAGGAAGGACTAACGAGGCTGATTCAGAGCAGGTGTGGAGGTAGAAGGAGGGAAAACACAGCAAACTAAATCTAAAGATAACAGATAGTTTTGTGTGCTTTCTCTTTGTTGAACAGACAGCGCCATCTAGTGGGCTCAGAAGATAAAGAAAATGCTTCATGAAGCCTCATTTGGCCATCAGTACTATTAGCATGTGCTCCTCAGAACATATTCCAGCACAGAGCCACGGCTGACACCACAATGCTGTGCATTAACTCGGCAAATACGTTCATGCACAAATGCATGCTTTTCACATTGATTTGACTTGCAAATCATCATGGTGGGAGGAATTGAATATGATCTAATCCCTTACCTTATGCACTCGCAAAATCCCATAACAGGTAAGCTGTTTCTTAGTGAAACTGAGATCCTCTTACGTGCAGGTGATATGACTCGTCTGAAAAAGTGAAACCTCCAGCACCGTGGAAAAGCAACTTTGTGCCGAAACAAGATAAAGTGGATGCAGAAATAATGTTTAAACAGCATATAGAAGCTGCATGATGCGGTGGAGCGTGATGCATCATTTCAGAATGAGCTTGGACTAGTTTGCAAGTTGACTTAGTTTATGTTTTTAAGGTGTAAAGTAGGTGTCACCTGATATATTAGAAGTTCATTAAAAATGGGATCTGGTTCATTACTCCTGGTTTCAGTTAGCTCATTTAATCATCCCTTTTACATTGATGATTAAAGTCTGAGAAATAAGCCTCTGTTTCATCAGGACAGGATTAAAGCCGGCGACAGGTCATTTAACAAGCCTTTACAGGTTTGTGAAGATACATTCATAATCCTCCCACACTCTGATTTTCTGCCTACCGCCACAAAAACAATCACTGGTGGAGTTTTAAACTATTCCACAAAGCCTGTCTTCAGTTCCTCTGCCATACGGCAAAATGGAAAAAATGGAAAAAGTCTCAAAGTAAAACAATGAGTCATCTGCATCATCTTGTATCAAAGACATTTCAAAACCATGCACAGAATCTATGCATATGTCAATTTTATAGTGTGTTGAGAAAGTGAATACTTCGTACTTCAGACAAGAGTTTTTCTTTGGAGCAATATGACGTACAATGAGCTATCTATATTTTTTCATTCGTGGTCATTTTAGACTGGTCATTTAAATAGCAGTAAAATGTAAAAGATGTCTTTAATTCTGCCTTTCTG
>JAOVVB010031574.1:0-30505 GCA_028570985.1 Heterobranchus longifilis
GGCGTGAGGGGTGGGGGGTGGGGGGTTCTCAAGAATAGATCAAGCTCTTGAGGAAGCGGACTGTGCCACGTTTGAAGACGAAGGGACAATCACGCTGCTGGGAAGCGTCTCGCGTCGGAGAGGAAGCCAAACAACGAGAGGAAAAGCGCTCTGATTTTCGCACAGGAAGCCCAGTGCGCCTCCTGCCCAGGCCAGATAAGAGCTCTGCGGTTCCCAGGGCCAGACCCAGGAGTGGGCCCAGGACCCAGGTGCGAGGCCCCCCATCAGCCTGGCCCAGCCTGGTCCACTGTCCCTGGGCCTCCTCCAGCGCGGCGTCAGGCTCGTGGTGCAGCCGGGCTGCAAAGAACAAGGGCCTAGTGAGGATCCAGCCAAAAACTAACTAGAGAAACACACTCAATGCAGACACTGACGCAGAACCAGAACCAGAACCAGAACAGAGCTTTACAAAGGACCATAAATCTGCCAGGCCAAATGTCATCTGCTCAAACATTACTGTGCAATTATACTTTAATTCCTTTAAGGTAATAAGTTAGCATCAGTGCTTCAGTGAAATCTTTCTGTTGCATTATTTTCTATTGCACTGTTTTGTTGTAACTGCTTTTTAAATTCTTTTTTTAAAATTATTATTACTATTACTATGGAGGCAACTATGTGTGCAGCATTTGAGTCCAAGTCAAATTTCCCTACAGGGACAATAAAGTATATTGTATCATATCGTAACATATATTTTGTCGCATGTATGTTTTGTATGTTTTGGTCAAATTGTTTGTGTAATTTATGGACTGAAATAAATTTGGCATCAATTAAAATATTATCAAGCACTGATTCACCAAACTGATCATAATGTGCAATGTTTTTTTCATGTGTATATTGCATGTGACTTTCATCATGTAAAACAAGCTCAAATCTGTTCTCATACATGCTGTGCGTCTACATTATAAAACAATAATAATGCACAACCAAAGCAAAATTTCAATAATAGTGTTTACCTGAAAATCGAAAATATATATTTTTCTGAATATGCAACAGGTTGACATTTTTGCAGGATAAAGAGTTTACATCACTCTACCTAGATTCATCCTAACAAGGAATATCAGATACTTGGTCTAATGTAATCTATACATTTTGTAGATTACATTTGGCAGAGAAACCACACTGGAGGCACCTCGGCATGGCGCCATGTGAGAGCGCCGGTGTTAAGGGTCAAGTACGCTGATGATGTCAGTGTGTCTCAGAGGGGGAATAGAGTATGGGCGGCTGCTGTGGTGCTCTCAGGTAATACTTAACCTTTCTGACTTGGTCATAAGCAACACAATAAGTGTCTGACCTCCAAGAACAACTCAATCAATGTTTCTGCCAAGAGCCTGCTTGAGTACTCGTGTGTGTGTGTGTGTGTGTGTGTGTTGACTAAATGACTGTCCCTCTGCATCACTGGGTTGGGCCATTTCTCATGAGAGCTTTATATATAGTGTGTGTGTGTCAGATATAAGAAAAGGCATCACAGGATGCGGTGTGCAATCACAATAATAAACAGGCCTCTTACCCTGCGTCCTGGACAGGAAATTCATTAAATCATAGCGTTTGATTTGGAAACCAACAAAATCGTGACTGAGAGCACGGAACTGGCTTCTATTGAAGTGTGTTTTTTTTCTCTGTCCTTTCAAGTCTGAGCTACACTGTGTACTGTGTCAGTGAATGTAACAGGCACACACACACACACACATGCACACGCACACACATGCTACACATTTGTATACATTTAAACAAACATGAAAAAGGAAAACACGGACAGTAAGAGAACAAACATATGGGGAAAGAGTTGCACAGGCAAGCAAACATATAAACACAGACATGATGAGACACACACACACACACACTGTATATGTGGTCGCACACACACACAGACAAATAAACACACACACATTTTCACACATTCCCGCACATGAAAGGCCCCCAAAGGCATCTGTTCTGGTTACAAGAAGGAAACGCTGTCTGAACACACGCTGAAATAGACAAAACATGTCTCGTTTTTCACAATCACACACACACACACGCACACGCACGCGCACACACACACACACACACACACACACACACACACACACACACACACACACACCACCACCACCACCACCAAATAACAAACAAGACATAATCTTTTTGTGCTGCATGTGTTTGTAACATTATGGCATTGGTATTATTTTTAGCCTTTGCAGCCAAAAAATGCACAAAATATACAAAGTTTAAACTGATATCAAATAAAAGCAGCAACAATGTGCAACAGGTCCCCCAAACCATACGACCATATTTGTCGTTTGTTCCTACTCTATGACCCATATGAACGTTTACTGAAACAGCGCCCCTAGTGGTGGGAGTAAATACGACCCATTTGAGCGTTTTCCATGCATCCTCATACCTAAATGTTACGTCTGCAGTTTTAAACACGCCATTAAAGTTGTAACGCCGACGTTGTTTCGGTTGCTTTAGGTTTAGGCAACAAAACAACTTGGTACGGTTCGAAAAAAGATTGTGGTTTGGGTTAAAATCAGTATATTTGTTACATTAAATCACTTCTGTGCACACGTAACTGACGTTATCACACGCGTGACGCAGGGCGTGACGGAGCCACCCCTCCCAGCTGCCCTAAACTGTCTGTCTTGCACTAAATACTACATTACGTGATTTCCTGCTTTGCACCCACGATAACATCTACGAACATTAGAGGGCGCCGCAAAACAATAAAACGTCAATATGGGTCGTAATTACTGCTTGAACAAATGCCAAGTGGTGTCGCTTTGCTGTGGACAGTCTCACAATGTGTCATTAGATGGATCTGACTATTTGAAAATAATATATATTTATATATTTCCTGTTTAACTTGTTACGACGTATTGAGTTGATTAAAATTTAAATAGTTAAATTGGGCTATTTTCTAAAGGAAACAAAGATTTGTATACTATTTATACTATCTTTGAAAAGAGCTATAAAAATCCAAACTATAATAATAATAATAATAATAATAATAATAATAATAATAATAATAATAATAATAATAATAATAACAGTGAAGCAAACTTATTCCAGCTGGTGCAATTTCAAATGTTTTACTGCTAGTTTTGGAGGCAAAATGTGAATGTGCACACTGTACTGCATCTAGTATTCTGGGCTACTTACAGGCCTTTGGGCGGGCAGGGATGCCAGAGCCACTGGACGTGTGGAGGAGGGACTCCGTGGGATGTGCAGTGAAGGGCTTGTCTGCTCCCCCGTGGCACCAAGCCCGGGTCCTGCAACGACACGGCTTTCTCCCCTATCTGAGGACTCACTGTCAGACAAGAAACACACACAAACACAAACACAAACGTTTAAATACCGATAAAGTCTAAGACAGAGCTAAAGGTGACTGGTGGGTGAAGAATTTAAAATTTCTCACCGTTGACCACAAGTGTGAGCGTGAGATTCTGGTAGAGCCCGTGTTCCTGGATTCGTACCAGGACGGTGTACTTCCCAGCATCCTCCTCCGCCACGTCCCGGATCACCAGGGAACTCCCGTCCATGTGGTATCTGGAGCATTGCTCTGCTGCCACCATGTCATCCTTCAACCTGTCAGAGAAAAAGACCTCTGAGCAAAGTTTCAGGGACTGTGTGATTGCCAATATAACCCGTTTTAAGGAGGAAAATCTTTCGGAAGTCTAAAATTAGAGAACTACTATGATCATTTAGGAGCAATGCTTGGTTGCTAAAACAAACATCATCCCAAGGCCTTTCTAAGGAAATGGTGTTGTGCCAGAGATTAAAATAGACACAAATGGGCTTTATTTAGATATTAAGAAGGGGAGGCAAGAAAAACTGAAGACAAAAAAAAACAAGGCAGTTTGACTGTGATTTCAGGGATCAGGGTGATCTCTTACCAGATGACTTCAGGGGCAGGAAAGGCCCGTAGTTTGGGAGAGATTCGGTAAGATTTCTGTCCTGCCTGTACCTCCATCACAGATCCATGTCTGGGCTTCAGGCGAATAAACGGACGGTCTAAAATTGAAGACACATGTACATATTTGTGTAAAATAAAGAAAGCAAACGGAAAAGTTTGATCTTGTTATGACATTTTTCCACCAAGTTGGTCACCATCAGAATGAAACTCACTGTAGCTTCAAAAATATAAATGAGTAATCTGTCCATATGTCTGTGGTTGAATCATCTAAATATCAGGGACTTTCACAGGAAGACACTCACCATAGACAGTAACAGTGACTTTCTGTTGTTTCGTTTTTTCCCCGCTGGTAACACGACATGTGTAGAGGCCTCGGTCTGAACGCTGAAGCTTCGGGATGGTCAGAATATTGTAGAACAACATGTGCGTTCTGTGTTTCAGGAGCCTCTTGGAAGTGGAGCCGGTGTTGTTAATCTGGAGGTGGAGAGGGAGGGAGAGCCACAGAATTAACACTGAAGGCTCAGCCACGTGTCATTAAAATTGTATTTTGAAAAGCTGTAAACCTCAGCGCTGGTACTTCCTTTTACCAACAGTGCAGCATGTCATCTCTTGACCTGACATTTAACTTAAAATAACTTTCACATTGCATCAGACTTTTAAGGCTGACATGTCTCTGGGATAGAGCTATGATCGCGTCCAAAAAAGTCAGGCCCGACCCGAGCCAGAACCATGGCAGCAGTTTTGGGCTTAAATTAAAAATAAAAATAAATTAAAAACCTGAATTTCCACTGTAAAAACTGTACATAGTGGTACACAGCCCTGACATTATTCATGACACATAACACATCCTCTTGCTGACCTTTGTTGCATGTCATCCACACAATCTACCCCCACATTTTCTGTCTGTTTCTACTGTCAAACGATCACAAAAAAACTTAGATATTAGATAGTGAGAAACCAACAGGTCTTAATTAATGACTTAATGGTCTGTTAGAGAGTTGGTCAGTCATTAGTAAAGGGTTCTTTCATTGCAATCTGGAGTTGTAAATGTTAATTTGCAATCAAAGGACAAAATGCTCTGTAGCATGAAGTCAAACTGATAGTTTTGTTTTGATAGTGAATGGAGACAACAAGAGTGATCTTTCTTTCTTTAAATTGTGCGCTTTTTGTGCATTATTTCCAGTTTTCTTTTACTTGAAAGTAAATTTTAAAAGGAGCAATCTTTTTCTCTAATGAACTTTTAAAGAACTCACTTTTATATCTCCTTTTATATATCAATAAAATAACTCTTCTGTGTACTTTGAGCTGCAGGTAAAAGAGGATTATACACTGGTGCTCAGTCTCTGTCAAAGGTAATTTGTCTCCACAGATTTTAACGCAGGTCTGACCTTTCCAGGGTAGTCCCAGGTGATGTTGACTCTGGTGTTCAACTCTCCGGTGGCGGTGCAGTTCAAGACCAGCCGCTCTCCCTTCAGGGCCTGCACAGGTCCGCTGCTGTTCAGATACACCTCCATGATGTTACTCACTGTGACAAGAAAGAAACAAATGTAGGAAATTGTATGTCTGTATAAATATATGCTGAGAACATGTTTATGTGTGATTGGCTTTGTATCTAAAAGGAATGTATGCACTGCTGACCTGGTCTGTGTACAAAGTATATACGTGACTTGTGTGTGACGCCGTCAGTAATCGTCTGGCAGTAGAAGAGGCCAATGTAATAGAAGGTGGGAGTTCGGATGGTGAAGCCTTGCTTGCTGTTCCAAATGATGTTCCTCTGGTCTGGACTCAGACTGTGGCTGGGGAACTGTGGGAGGAGGGAGGAGACAAGTGGAGAAATTAGGGAACAAGCTTCAGAAAATCATCACAATGACATTTGATATAGAAACCATCAAACATTGCACATGAGGAAGCAACATGGTCACACGTGTTGTGCAACACTGTTGAAACTGTGATAATACACTGGAGGAAACTGTAGTCATGCATTAGTGTTGCTGCCAGAGAGAAAATAAATCCCAAGATGCATTGCCTCTGCCCCCCAAAAATCTAAGTGTCTTAACTAAGTGTCAATAAAAAAAAATTTTTTTTTAGTATTTTGGAGGCAACTTGGAATAAAATGGAGTAAAGTAATATCTTCATTTTACTTGCACCTGCTGATAAAGATAATAAATTGACCTCAAGTCTCACATCATGTGAAACAAGTCCAAGTAAATGTTTAAGTATTGTAACAGCAAGTCTCAAGCCCCCCCCCCAGATGATGCTGCCTGTATGCTCACAGTGTTGGTTTTATAATTCTTGGCCACCTTGACATGGACACTTGTGTAACTGTGTAACCTTGTTGTTTTCTTGGAGGCAGCCTCAAGGAAATGTTTACGAGAGTTTCTGTGACACAGTGGAAGCCTCCCACCCACTCTCAGGGGAACAAGTGGACCCCCCCACTATCACACACACGCACGCGCACGCACGCACGCACGCACGCACGCACGCGCACACACACACGCACGCACACACACACACACACACACACACACACACACACACACACACACACACACACACACACTCCTGCTCCCCCAGTGTGAACTGGTTGATATCCCCCTCCCAGAGTGAGGCGACCCTCTCAGACGCCACCTCGCTCCTCCTCCTCGTCTCTCAGAGGCTTCCTCCCTCCGAACTCACTGACGCCACCTCTGAGCGCCCTTGGTGCCCCCTCTGCTCCTCTTACTCCCATCCACCAAATCTACCAAGGTGGAGAAACAGGGGGCGTGAAGGAGCGAAGGAGTCAGAGGAGTCAGGATATGAGAAACGTGACTCCGGTCCATCACCTCGCATCCTGTTACTACAGGATATAGACATTTTGACTGGAACCCTAGGTCGACCCCGTCATCCCGGACCTCCTGGTCACTTTCACAGCGAGAGCGAGAGAGCAGAGCCTCCTGTGAATTGTTCCCGCTCAGGAGGGTCATATTAGAGATCCAAGCAAAGTGCTAAATTCCTCCCGGAAAAAAACACTCCAGAGGCTGTGACACTGATTCCTGGTTCAGACCGGACAGCTATTTTTACAATAATTACCTTTGAGGTTCCAGATATTTGTGAGGAGATGGATGCAGGAGACAAACACATGTATGTATGTTGATATACAGCCATGTCCGTTCTAGGATCAGATCATAGTTTGTACAACTAGTCGGACATGTCATGCAGGGTCTGGTTTGTCCTAATTATGTTTTTGCACTTCCTGGATCCCAAATCCTGAGAATTTCAAGTTCCCAGACATTTCCTCTTGTTGCAGCTTTCCTCTTGTCTTTCAGCCATGGAGCTCTGTCAGTCCATCCCGGGAGTTAGGTGGTGAGTTTCACAACGGCTCTTTAGAAACCTATGGATGACGTAACGGAGACTACGTCCATATTTTATACCGTCTATATGGTTTCCGAATTTTGAATTTTGGTGATCCTCAGACTTTTCACCTATCTAAAAAAAAGCGAGGGTACAAACTTGAGGTGAAAAGTTTGAAAGACCAGGCAGAGATGCTTTTTGAGTTGTATGATCAGGGCTGGCCCTAGCCTTTTGGGGGCCCTAAGAAGGATTTGTTTTTGGGGGGCCCTCCCTCATTGTAATGTGCTGCCACTTCACATGACACTGAACCAACTTGTGTTTTGCTAATATTAGTTTAATGTACAAATAAGCATGTAAAGACTAAAGTCCGGCTCTTTTATAAGCTCTCTTGTGGGACATTTCAAGTACTTGTGGGGGCCCTCTGGAAGCCACACGGCCCCAAGCAGCTGCTTACTTTGCTTATGTATCCGGCTCTGTGCATGACGGGACGTGTATAATTTAGGATTTTTATTCACTTTGAACCATGCAGGCTAAAAGTCAGGCAATCTCTGCCGCTGCTGCACCAGTTTTGACCATTCTGTTTTAATCTGTCTCATGTAAGTCCATTAACTTCATGGAAGTGCAATACTAAATTGTGCCTTTGAGACACTATCTATTGTAGTGATACCACAATAAGCTTCCTACAGTGACGCACAAGCCGTCATATTGATGATCAGCGTTCGTGATTAAAGAAAAGTTACTGTACTTTGATCTGTCGGGGCCAACAGTATAACTACCTCCCTCTTTCAGAAAAACCAGCTGTTTAAAGCATCAGTTTGGGAAAGTTGGCAGTCAGGGTTCCTACTACAGGAGCTGGAGGGTGAGATGTGGGAAGTGGTGCTGGCCAGGGGCCAAAGGGGCACTCCAGACTCCATGTCCTGTCTCCAGAGTGTGCCAACAGGACGCTGCGGGCGCCGCTCCATCGGAAAAAGCCAGTAAAGACAGGGACATCTTTTGACTGGAAAGCTTTCTTGTAGATTTGAGCAGACATATATATTTTTTTGTTTCATTCACAGGCAAATAACATCCATACAGCAGCATGCACTCATACAAAAAGCAAGCACTCTAAATGTTCCTCTTTGCACTTAGTAACACCGTCCGCTCAGCCCCTCACTCAGCACTCAAGCACCAACACTCACAACCATATCCGCACACACTTTCACACATATCCGCAGACGGACACAAACAAACGGACACACACGCCACAAAGAAATGGTTGCCAAGATAAGAACAATGTGGCGAATGATCTGGAGAGGCGGAAACAACGGGGACGGTGCATTGTGCGCATATATGAGCTCTGATGGACAAAACTGGGAAGTGATGATGTACAGAGAATGTGAGTGGTGTGATTGGGCAGAAAATTATACACCTACTACATGCAGAGATCATGATGCACAGCAGATCTCTACACCCAAATGTAAATTAAAATTCAAACTGTCACTTGTCATTTCATTCATATTTCCTGCACTGACCTTGACCAGTGTGGCGGTGACGTTCGGGTGGGTGGCTCTGCAGGGGATGACCAGCGGCTGCTTCTCCCTCATGTACAGCACATCTGGGCTCATACCCGGATGTTCCACAAATAGCTGCTGGCTGTCTGAAACCCAAACACTGCGGTCACGGACACATATGGTACAGATAATAAGCATGTCAAATAAATGCATAAAATGTCTTTCTTACACACCAATATCACATAAGGGTCAGTTCACAGAAATGACAGAATTATTGCCAATTACAGCTTCTTAGAGCCCAAGTTGACGTCTTCAAATATCCTGTTTTGAACAACCAAAAGTTTAAACCCTGAAGATATAAAATTTGCAGTGATATAAAAGAGAGAAAATCAGAAAATCCTGAGAAGCTAAAACCAGAGATTGTTTTATTTATTTATTTATTTGCTGGAAAAAGGACAGTAATAATTATTCGATTATCAGAAAGAATGACTTATTATTATTATAATGCAGGTCTAGGTGCTGTATAAATGCTGTGAAAATATCAAAACGCTCAATCCACAGAGAAATGCATACAGCCATAGTCAGAAACTGTGCCTTTAAACGAGGCATTGGGACTTCTGTACGGTTGTGATGTCACAACTATACTATATAAAGGTAGAAAGTGCCACTACAGTTACAGTCAAAGCCAAGAGCACAGATGCGCAAGACCTGGAAACACTGACCAATCAGAGCACACTGTGGTTTTTCAGGAGGGGGGGCTTAAAGAGTTTTTTGAAACCCAAAATACAAGTATTAAGGTGAAAAATAGCATAATATGTCCAATTAATTGTTTCTGTCCTATTCATTTCCCCCATAGCAAGAGGTAAATGAAATTAGTACATGAATCAGTGGGTGCCTCGCGCACAGCAGAGGAGCAAACCTGAGGAAGCCACAATGTGAAACGCGTTGTTCGCTCCAATATTTGACATGCATTAAATCCAAAAAGTCGATTTGAACACTCCTGGTGTGTGCTGGATTACTTTGTTATTTAATAGTGAATGAAATTAGGTTTAAGGTGTTCACAGCATTGAAAACTGACATTTTAAAAACATCTCTTTCCAACAAACTTTCCATTCAGCACCATTGTGTCGGTACAGTAGACGCAGAAAGGGCTACCCACTGCGTCCAATAGTGATGCCAAGGGCTCCTGACAATGCGTCCATATGTGACGAGTTGGGAATGAGAACAGGTTGAAATCTCAGAGACAAATATCTCAAAATATGGACTATTAAAATCAATACAATCTGCATGGTGCAGATGGCGCATGGTTTTTTTTTTGGCAGCTCTGAGTACTGTTTGCAAAATTCAGGCTGCATGCAGTAAATAACCGAACCAATGAGGTAGGGCAGCCTAAAATAAGACAAAAAGTGATATTGGTTATATTGGTTACCTCATTGACTGAGTGAGAAAATATGCTTTTCTATCATTGTCTGTGAACTGACCCTTTAATTTCATGCACACACAGAAATGAAAGAAAACAATCACTTGCCTCTATGGACAAACACACAAACAAACACACACACTTCCAAGTATCAATCTCAGCAACAAACAAAAACAAACAGACACACACTCCTAAACATACTCTGTCCTCCACGCCCATTCATTGAATACCCATTCAGCAAATGTCTGCCTGTAGTCAACAATAAACACACAGATTGTTTAGAAGCAATCAAACGGCCTCTCTGAGCTTTCTCCTCCCAGCTTGACTACTGTAATAGTCCTGTGCCATTGAAAAGTGTGGGTGTTGCTCGCTGCATTGTTTGTTACCGTAGGGTGTTATTCAAGGAAAGCAAATCTCTGAACATTCGAACAAAAGTACCCAAAGGACTAGCGGACTGAGGGCTTCCTTCTCTTGCTTTGATTCCTAATAGAGGACTCGAGGAGGGAGGCAATGTCTGAGCAGAGCCGCGGGCCAAGTCTGACGCTTAATGGACATGGTGACCTGAGCGATTGATGGCCCCCGAGGGTGCTGTTGGCCAAACAGTAGCGTGGCCTGTGACCCTGGCCTCCAGCCCAGCTCTGTGCCCGGCGCGGCCCAGCCCGAACAGCGTCACTCTCCAGGACAGGGAGGAGCCGTGCCTCCTCTGCCCCTTGATACCACTGAGACACTGGCCTTCATCTTATCCTTCTCAGCTCCTCACACACACACACACACACACACTTCCACACACATCCCCGCCGCCACCTTGTAGAGACACAGCGACATCCCCTCCCAGCACACCCCCTTCAAAACCCTTCCCCTCCTCCCCCGAGCACAGGATGCTTCAAGCAAGGCTGAGCCAAGCAGATAAGGCTGATGCCCTGGGAAACTCTGCCCGGGCCTGAGCCTTTCAGCAGCTGGGCTATTCCTGGCCTCGAGGTAGCACGTAAACGAAAGTAAAAAAAAAAGGATTTATATATAGAAAACAGGGAGGTAGGGAAAAGAGAGGCAGGGGAGGAGGGGGGGTGAAACTGTGCCAGAGTCATCTAGAAGGATGTGTTGTTGGGACAAACAGTGTTTAGATATAATTGGCTCTCTGGCATTGGTCTGTATTTAGCACCCACCGCATCCTGTTTAACCTGGGGATATAAACAATAAGCATGAGGGGGTGACGACGCGAGGGGCTGCTCAATGAGTGCAGCTCGAGAAAAAAGGCAGAAAAGAATCAAAGTGTCAGTTGTACTCAGGGTCGGCCCTTTGGCATAGGTCGTATAGGTGGTCGCCCAGGGTGCCATGCCACAAAAAATGAAAAATGAAGAAACAGAAATAGAATTATGCACGCCCCCTGATCTGATATGTTTTCATGTTTTAAGAAAAACAAATATGGTTTTATATTTTGAGTCTTGTGGTGTGGCATGCATCTCTGCAGCGCACCTGTGCACCACCGATCCACTAAGCAACAGCACAACATTTTGAAGTATCAGAGGCAGCAGCATGGTCGTGTCTAAATGGTAACCCAAGATTTGCAAAAGTCTCGCGAAACGCAAATCTAGGGTTACCATCTAGACATGACCCAGCTGCATCCACAGGGGAAGAAAAAGATTGGCGTGTGGGAGGGTGTCTGTCCGGAACAGATTTTGCCTAGGGCTCCAAAAATGCTAGGGCCAGCCCTGGATGTACTTTTGGACCTCGGGCAGCAGCAGTGTCTTACCTGTGACATATACATAGATGGAGGTCTGCTTTTGGGTTCGGTGTCGGTATCTGCAGCGGAACAGGCCGGTGTGCTGGGCCTGGGCGCTGCTGACCGTCACACGGCTGCAGTACTGCTGGCTGGTCCTCCCACAGCGATACTCCTCCTCTTGCACCTGATCTCTGGCCAGACCTGATGGGAACGCCCATGTCAACTCCCAGCGACCCCTGGTCAATACAAGAGGTTGAAGGTTTGCTTATAAAACATTTTTGCAATCTGTGCATTCACATTCAGCTAATGAAGATGCTGTGAAGGGCTCTTTTGGGAACTCATATTCATTTTGTGATGTTTTTTGTGTTGAGTGTGGAAAATGAGAATAAAACACAAATTGTGCACAGAACACAGCTGGTCTGGTTTTGTTGAAAGTTAGACTCCCCTGATGAAACTTGTAAAATGTGTAATAGGAAGCAACAGATTTTTGGCTAAAATACAAAAAAAAAAAAAAAACTATTACGAGGAACTGGGGACAGGACCATAGTAACTTTTGAATAAATCTTTTGTAATGAAATCACAGAGATAAATTCTTAAAATGAATAAACCAACACTAGTTTGATTGATATTCCCTTGAGTGCACAATTAAAAACATGATTTATGAAAATAAAGAAAAAATTACATCTCTTATCAAAACAACCCAACACCAATTTGATTGGTTCTCTGGATTGGGCACAAAAAAACATGAGAGAGATATTGTTTTTTGCAAATTAACCCTACAATTTGAATGCACTTCTTGTGAATTATCTCTTGCCAATAAAGATTTAGGTAAAAAATTGAAAAAAACTGATGTGTAAGTGCCTTGGGATGATGTCCTTCTAATTGGCACTATAAGCCATCTCCAAAACAATTGGTGTCTCAATAAATTATTTATTTACACTCTAATAAAGATGGGTGTGTTTGGAGGTATGACATGATGGCTTTGATTTACAGGTATCAATCATGGTTATTGCCACTTCCCGTATCCCACCCCAACTCCAACCCTGTTGCCCAAATGAATGTTTTCTATCTACCTGAAACTCACCTGCAGTTGAGTAGTAGTGTATGGTTGGTGTGAATGACCAGCTGCTGGGATTTCACATCCAGAATAGGAACGCTGTACTTCCCTTTCTGATCTTTGTCTGCAGAGGCAGGAGAGAGGATGAGAATCAGAAGACAGAACTCCATCACTGATCAGGGTTTTTCCTGGCTCAGAATGGGCCTTTGAGGGACAACTACGCACGACAGTGTAAAATATATCGGCTGTGGATGAGCGGGGAGTTGACTCATATTTAAGTTTATGTTCCGCTTGTTCACCAGCTGTTTGATAAATTGCTATTAAACACATTTTGGAGAGGATTTGAATTGTTATTTTTATTCTCAATTCTTATCATTTTGGTGCTGGTGATTTTTCTTTGGCTCTGGCTAAAACCTCTTTGGAGGATGCCAAAAATCCCTCTATACAGGAAAATCCCTGCTGATAAATGGTTCATGGTAACCCAAATTTTGCAAAAGCCTCGCAATATGGTTATGGTTAGGCATTGACCATTAACCTTAAGGTTTGTATCGGTCATCAGGAAGCGAGTATATTCGCAAATTTAGGGTTACCATCTAGACACGACCCTAATTAAGTGCATCGAAAATGGAAGAATACGGACGAGAGAGAGAAAGAGACAGAGAGAGAGAGAGGTCAGAGGTCAGCTTATAAGACTTCATTATATTGTATTATTTAGGGACATCTGGGCAGGATGTTTACTTTCGGAAATGGGGAAGAGTCTTGGGACTCAATTTAAGTAGAATGTCTGGTTTATTAATATAATACAAAATGCTGGATGCAATTATTTGAAATTCTAATAATATGATTGGAAGTCATGAATGAGATGATCCAAGTCTCTTTAACTGATCTACATGAGATCATTTTCCAAGGAAACCCTGGAAGACAAACAACCAATAAATATTTTGGACAGTTCCTGTAAGCTCTGTCCATTACAAACCGGACTAAACCGGACTCTTGACTGATTGCAGAACCAGTCTTGGCGAGTCCTGGGCTCCACAGCACGTACTACACCCAGGCCACAGTATCTGTGACCCTCTGCACATCTCCTCGCTCAGGCCACTTGACAGCTTGTGTGGAAATGCGTAAGCAGTGTCCCTCTTGTTTATCAAATAAAGGCATTTCTCCACTCCATCGCTGAGGTTTATTAATGAGAGATAAAGACGACTGTCTGTCCGCCCTTCCTTCCTCCCAACAACAGCGGAAACATCATTCAGGGAAGTCCGTCCTTCACTGTGACTGCTCCTCACAGTGTGTGCAACACACAGCCCGAAACAGAACACAACTGTCTCACTGCTCTGCCAGTATACAATCACTTGTACAGCAGCAAGTTAGTTTATCACTAAAGTCCATTATTACCCTTCATTGTCAGCATCATTGTTCCCAGTGGATGCCCCATTGAGCAGATCCAGCATTACTCACACTGCTAGCACTTCCTATACTATTTCCTTGGGTTTCAGAGTGTGAGTAGGCAAGAAACACCCACACGCACGCACACACACACCCACACGGGAGAGGAAGTTAGGGATGTCCTCGAGGCCTTCTGGGGCTGTGATTGTTTAGTGTCTAAAAGCACCATTTCCAAAGAATTCAGTGCTGTTTTCCTGCTACTTACACTTAAATTACATAGAAAGTTCTGTTTTTTTTTCTCCACATTTCCAACCAGGGTAGTGGCACGTTTCCGCACACTTACTCATCACTAGTGGGGAAAATAACTTCAACTGACTTATCAGGAATTTTGGAAGAAACACTTGATAATATGAATACTTTTTAAAGTGAAAAATATTTAACAGTGAATCACTGCATCTATAATCTCAAGAGCTTTAAAACAAATGAAATAAAATCATTTCTAGATAATCTGTCTGCAGCTTGATGTGACCAGGCAACAAATGCCTGTTAAATGTAATACATGTATCTATGTATTACATCATATTTAGGTGTGGATTTTCTATTAAATATGTTCTTTGAAAAACCCATGGTCTTCTATCAGATGTTATATTTATTAAAGCTAATACAGTTGATTATAATATCTTAACAATGGCAACAATGACATTAGGATGGGTACAAATGAAGATGAATGTATGTTTAGGTGACTTTTCAGTCATTATTTAATTCTCACTCTTAATTACTTTGTTTATACTGTCCAGACTGTTTTGTATACTAGATTGTATATTGTTCTGTTTATACTTCTTGTCTTGTTTGTGATGACTGAATAAAAATACTAGGCTACTACTATGTGAAATGTATGAATGAAAATGATCATAATATATTTATTGTACCAATTTTGGATTACAATTATTGTTTGACAGATTATTGCATTGACCAGAAAAAAACATCGAAAATGGTCTGCAAATATATATCTAAAGTTAATGTCCCCTTAAATATTACATGATTGCACTATAGGCCTTGCAGTTCAAATCAGCATGAGATAATTAGTAATAATTAGATTTTTAGACAACAAAGAAAACATAAAACAATTATTTAAAAACAAATGCTAGTTAATTTGGGCACAGATTGTGTTAACTGACTAATTTCTGTAGGTCAAAAACCAGGTTATGCATAAAACACTTATTAACTTGATGTTAATTGCGCATTATTTAATTGTACAGGGAAAAACAATATCAACTTTATTTCTTTCTTTTAGCCACAAAACACTTTTAATCGACCAATAACACCACAGAGATCTGCGCATGAAAGCAACCTGCCGCCTGTTTAATCAATAAGCACAGATTAACCCCGGTTCCTGCACAGTGGATATTTTCCTTCAGTCGGTCATGACCCCTCGTTCTTTTAAATCAGAACTTTCATTTGACAAACTCATCAGTCTCAGGAAACAACGCCCTGCGTGTGTCCATTCAACCGGGGCCAAGCGCACAAGGAGCAGGGCCACAGAGGTCCGCATTATCCAAACAAGTGTCCCGCAGGATAGCGCTTATCTCGCTCACTGCACTCGGGGATAATAGAGGTTTACAAGCTGAACAGCCTCAGACACACGAGCGCACC
Organism: Heterobranchus longifilis; assembly: GCA_028570985.1. NCBI lineage: Eukaryota > Metazoa > Chordata > Actinopteri > Siluriformes > Clariidae > Heterobranchus > Heterobranchus longifilis. The sequence continues at coordinate 15,985 of JAOVVB010031574.1, forward strand.
GAAGACTTAATTGACCCATAAATGAGCAGTCGCACCACAGTGCGCCACAATGAAGAGGCACATCTGTGCGTCTTTTGTTTTCTTCCAAAGTGCCTTGGTCATAGAAATAACACTCTTTTTAAAGAGCGTCAAGATGGCTTATGACCCTATATGACCCTCTAGTTTATGGGAAATTATACCCATAACAAAAGTCGTGCGTAAAATGCAATTTTCTACAGGTTATAACAACTTTCCTTTTAAGTTTACAACCGTTACAACTAAACTAACGAATGATACCTAAATAAGAACTTTAAGTAGCTAAATACGTTATGAATACCAGCTCAAATTGTTGCAGCAGGTGCTCTGTGCAACCTTTACCAGTATTACATCAACAGAAGTATCTGGCTACATGTGACTCACCTTTTGCTAGAACACCATACAATCCACATAGCAGGCAGATGAGGATAAAATTCATCATCTCTGGTGACTCCGATGCAGCGAGCCGGTTACAAATGTAAAATATGAAAGGAGTTTTATTCCTGCTGATGTTTTTCCCCCGCCAGAGTAGACCTAACACAGCGCAGCGCAGCGCACTTGTCTGTGGCGCTGATGGTCAGTGAATGGAGATGGTTGGTTTCCTGAGGATAGCTGCGGGAGATCACGCAACAGGACACCACGCTTGAACTCCAGTGCAACTTTTTCCCATCGTTTTGGATTGTGGCGCGGATTTATACAGTTCCCACAGTTCAGCCACCGGATAGCGGACTTCCGTGACGTCCATTGACACACCCAAGGCGCGTAAGAGTAGTCCCCTTTTAGCTCTCCCCAGTGGTCAAGCAATCGACCAGCGAGGTAAAAGCAAATGGTCCAAAGTAGCCCTTTCTTTCTTTCTTTTTTACACACACTTTTAAACATTCATTTATACATGAATGACAATTTTCCTAACTTATAACCTGCAAGTTATCTTATTTCCAGAACCGTGTTGGGACCGAGATGCTGCGCACGTGGACAGCTGGCAGCTCTGTGCTTGAATCCTGTGTGCACTCTGGATTGGTACACGGTATGATCAGCACGTAGGCACTGGAGTAAACGGGTGGTGTCCTCATCAACAACTTGACAGCTACGTTCATCACATTTCAAACTGGCAATCTTTCATCAAAGTATAAATGTTCTGCTAAGAGCTGAGCATGCCACACATTACACAACTACAAAAATACTGATCTCACCACTTAGACAGGTAACCTCAGTTTAAAGGTGACTTCTTGTTCATCAGAGGAGGCATCATATAAGAGTCCAAACTATACTGTAGGCTACTGGTATACCCACCTCTTTTACTGGTGGTTTACAGCATACCCACCTATCAGCCAAAAAGCCATTGAAATATATAGAAGAGTATAACATCAACTACCCCTACATCACTTATACTCTACTCTTTTCAGTCAAAAGCACTGATTGCAGCTGACGCAGAGCTTTCTCAGTCCAAAGTTTAAATTAAGAAAAAGGTAAAAAGCTAAATGTCACTGTTGGACATTATAGTAAGAAAGAAATAAACCAAACGATATACATGTCATAATAAAAATGCAGCAATAAGCACAACCGTTTTGTTGAGACCTGCTGCATTGGTGTCTTTAATGTAAAAGCATAATCTGATATCATAAAACAATGATGCAAACTGCATATTTTTTAATCATTTGGGTGTAAGGTGCATCATTCCCTCAGGACATAAAATAAACAATGGTGCAGACAGTGGGTGGTGATGTGAGCTGAAGGGACATCAGGGAACAGGCAAGTGTGACTGCATAGAAAAGACATCTGTTCTCTCCTGATAATCGTATTTGTTCCTTACGTTAGCATCAACTGCACCATGATTTTAAGGGGAGCTGTGATCACGCTTTTCATGGAGCATGAAGCACAAAGGAGGCACCATAAAGATAAATTAAATCACAGTAAAACTGAAATGCAAAATATATTATCACCTCCTATTGAGGGATTATTCACGTATCTACAATTACAGAATATATTGAACATACAGCTATGACTCAGATAAACTCATGATATACAAATGCACATACATACACATACAGTACATCTTAAACACACATGAACACACATATACAGTACATGGACGATACAGTTGTATGCGTGTGGGGAGAGAACTCTTTCCACTTTTAATAAAAAACAATGTTGTGATTTTTGTTGCCAACACCTGACACGGTCACTACCTCCATAGTGAACAATGTAGCTGCCGCAGGAAAAACAGGGAGGGTAGAAAAACAGGAAGTAATTGGCTACATTTACATGCACAGGATAACCTGGCTAGTTGTCGTACTTGGGCCTGACTGACATCTGACTGAGGAGACTTAAAGTGTTAGTTTGGAGGTTTTGAAGTGGGGTTGTATGAGGTAGTTATGCATAGTGTGTTACCTTCGCTCCTCCGGTATGGAGAATCAGACAGGAGTGCTGAGTCGCACTACATGTGCTGGTGCGTAGGAATACGGGCGTTCCACGGTTGAGAATATGTAGTGCCAAATGAAAGCGTTGTCTGATGGCAAAGTAAAGCAGTAAAAATATTAAAAACACAGCATACATTTGAACTGTTGTATTATCTTCTTGAGGGGGGGGCTTCTTTAGGTGGCTGCTAATGCAGAATATGTGTTTTCTCATGTCTCCATGATAAGCAGTGCAGAGCTTGGGTGCGTGTCAGCACTCCTGTCTGATTCTCTGTACCGGAGGAGCGTCGATCGCCATCGTATGCACATCTACCTCATACAACCCCACTTCAAAACCTACAAACTATCACTTCAAGCTCTGTCAAAATTGTACCGCAATTGTAGATAGGGATGGGAATTGATTTTATTGATACCAATGCCATTATCGATTCTGCTTTTAGGTCCGATCCTATATCGATTCCCTTATTGATTCCTGATCAATTTTATGTGTGGAAAAAAAGCCTACAGAGGTTTTCAGCGTCAATGCAACAGTGTTGTTATTTGAGTTTGAACACAGTGTAGAGGAAATGAGAGAATATTTGCACAGCATTTGTTTTCATTTAGGGTTTCTCAAAGAAGAAATCCGCTGAGCCTGCCCAGGTGGCGCTAATGTTATTATAACATAGGATATTTATCCTCGGTAACAGACGTGCTGCTAAGTTGTCCATCATGCCATTCCTGGAATTTAAACTATGTTGTGTCGAAAGATGTTTCAGCATATTACCGTTACTTGAAATGATCATTTTACAGACGTTACAAGCTGCACTGTCTTTCTTCGTGAAATGAATCCACACTTTGGACTGTTGCTTTCTCTCCACAGTGACTCCTTCTTGTTGCAAGTTTCAGCAGCATAGACACATGAGTTTGATGTAATAGTTTTGCAATGCACAACTGTCAGAAAAACTCACATCGACAAAAGGAATTGATAAACTCGGAGGTATACGATTCCAATGGATCAGACAATTTGGAACTGGTTCTCTTCTTTATTCCCATCCCTAATTGTAGAGCAGTAAATATTGACCCACAGTTCAGTGCAGACAGTGAAAACTAAAAGCTAAGAGTGCTTTTGTGTTAAAGTATCCTGTGAAATTTGCACAGGATTCTGTAACACAATTGGGCATTTTGTAATCTGTATAAGGTCCAAACACGTTTTTACATTTATGTGTAGCGACCCAAAACCAAGTGAATTTAATAACCACAGATTTTTTTTTTGTGCATGTCAACATAACTACAGTCAATGTTTGGAGATTGTAAGGAAGCTGGTTGGTGTGGAGTCGGGATGATGCCCCTGCTGGCCCGTTGCCATGGACACGCTCCCAAAAACTGACTGAAAGTGTTGTCATGCAATCATGACAACCGTCTGAAGATGGACTCCAGGTCTGAAACCTTCGTCCTGTGTGTTAAGTTTTTGTTCATGTCAGTGTGGTGTTCAGTCACACCTGGCCTTTAGTCTGCTGATGGATCCAGTCAGTGAACTTGACCACCTGTGTGTAGACACCGGGGCGGTTCTGCCTCGCACAGCCCTCACCCCAGCTCACGATCCCCGCCAGGAACCACCGCTTGCCTCGTTCCAGACACACCAACGGACCTCCTGAGTCACCCTGAGAGCACACACACACACACACACGCACACACAGTGATGCACATTCAGACAAAAAGACAGGAACATGAAAAACATTTCCAGAGCAGCTGATTTCATCACAGAAAGTTCAAGACATGCAGAGAGAAATCCAATGACATGGAGGATGAGAAAGAGTTTTCACAAATCTAGGGTTACCATCTAGAAATAACCCATTCTAAAGCCCCTTTCACACATGCACTGCAACCCGAGGAGCGGTATGTGAGAACGCAAATGTTCGTATCAGTTGCACCGGACATTAAACACCCTGCCAGCTTTTCCGAGCACAATGTCTGTGTAATGTCCGATTGAGAACATATGTGAATAGAGTCGGTCACTGTCCGGAGAAATCACAGTGAGCGAGTGGGAGCACGTTGATGACGAGTGTGTTTAGCACACTGCATAGCTGTGCACCTTCACACATATTGAGGGCAGAAAACATTGCAAATCTCAATTTTTCTTATTGCAGACAATCTGTTGTGTTTTAGAGAGAAATTCTGGGAAATGTAGAAAATCAAACTGAAATTGAATTCAATCAGGCCATTTTTTCCCATAATATTCATACTTGTGCAAAGACACACCAACAGTGATGCACACACTCACCTGGCAGGCGTCCACCCCTCCCTGCAGGTTGCCAGCGCACAGCATCCTGGGAGTGACGGCCTCGTCATACAGCTTGTTACAAGTGTTCCTGTTGATGATCTTCACTGCGGCCTCTTGTAAGCGAGAGGCCAGTTCACCTGTAATTAAAACAAAAGCAACATGGAAACATCTTATAGTAGGGATGGGACAATAATCATTTTAATCATAAATCGCGATGAAAACACTCACAATAACTTGATTGTGGTTAATTTCCATTATCAGGATGATCGTGAATATTGTGAATATCCTTACGAATTGACTGCAGTTTACAACAGTGTCCTATCTGTGATGCAATACAAGTATTTGTTTCTTAAAAATAATGTTTTGAGAAAAAAGTCATAATGTTTTGAGAGATAAGTCGTCATGTTTAGAGAAAAAAGTTGCTGTGTTCTGAGAAAAAAATCTGAATGTTTCAAGAAAAAAAAGTCCCAACTAAGCAAAAATGTAAGGTAACATCATTCTAGTGTGTTTTAGTGCCGTTTTAAGTTTTATTTCGTTGATTATTGGGAAAATATTGTGAATCGCAATTATTTTGGCCAGGATAATCGTGACATGACATTTTCATTTGTCCAATGCCTATCTTGTAGTATTATGAAAATGTTACAGTGCGGTGATGCTTGTCTATATTGTCCCCCAGTTTCAAAACATCAGCAAGATCAAAACTTTATCTCTCACCGTCCTCCATGAGGACCCCCCAGCCTGTGACGTAGCAGTTGGTCCCTGTTGTGAAGGTGTGTGTGGGCGCGGGGACGCAGACGGGCTGCACCAAGTCGTTGAAGAAGACAGGAGCTCCGAGCTCCAGAAGGGCGATGTCGTAGTCGGAGGTGAACTGGTCGTACTGCGGGTGGAGGAGGATCCGGCGGATGGGTCTGGTGGCTGCGGCGTTGTTCCCCGTATTCATCACGCGCATTCCCATGTAGGCCCGCCACGCACGAGCATCCGAGTATCTGCAGATGCAACATGCACGAATGAACACAGTACACACGTGGATTATGATTATCGCAATGAGGCTTCTGGACGTTTTTCTCACTTAATGGCGTCTGAGTCCTGGAAGCAGTGAGCCGCAGAGATGAGCCAGCGGTTGCCGACCAGCGTGGCTCCACAGACGTGACCGTAGCGATCCATCTGCAGGCTGACCTGCCACGGCCATGACCCCGCCCCGGCATCAGAGCCACCCACTATCTTAGTACGCTTCCTGGGCCTGGTGCCACAGCCTGGGACACACAGGGAGACAGAGGAGGAGACAAACATCATTTCATTGCGAGACCCTTTTTATTTTTAGTTTATTTTTTGCCTTTATGAGATAGTACAGCTGAAGATTGACAGGAGAGGGGAGAGAGAGAGAGAGAGAGAGAGAGGGGATGGTTTTGACCTCTAGGATAATCACAGCCTCATGAAACTTTTCAAAAGCACAAACTAGAGAACGAGGGCGTTCAGAGGATATATGACTTTCTTACGTACTGTATATTCACAATAATGAGCAAGAAACAGAACAGAAGTGCTCGCCATCCAAACGCAGAAAAATGCAACCAAAATGTCAACATTTTTTGATAATAATGGAATGGAATTTTCTTTGGTGTCTTAATGTGGTATTTTGGTGAGACTTTTGACCATTTTTATCAATTCTCAAGCAGTAAAAAAATGTTAATTTTGACACCAATTCTGTGTAACAAATGGTGTCAACCCCAAAATTGCTGCAACAACTTATGAGACATAATAGAACATAGGCATGGTTATCATATACTTCCATCATAATGGTCTAATGGCCCTTATACACTAAACATTCAACATTTGAATAGAGCCATTTCTCAAATTAATCTTTAAGCTTTCAGATGATGTACACCAGTTCTATATGGCATCTACCGTTGACCTGCTATCAACCCCTAAACCCCCCCCCATTTGCATGGTCTAGAGCCGCCACTGAGAACTTACCACAGCGCAGTTCATCAGAGCTGTCATAGCAGTCTTTGACTCCGTCACACTCGGGGTTAACCTTACTTACACACTTTCCGTTGCCACATTTGTATGAGGATGAGGAGCAGCCTTTAAGGTCTAAAGAGAATGAAAGACATAATTAGACAAAGTGAAATTTAAAATAGAGAGAATTCAATATATTGGGACAAAATAGCCACACTTAAATAGATCAGTCAGTGTATGTCATGAAAACTCACACGCTCTGGTACAGTTGAGTTCATCGCTGCGGTCTTTGCAGTCGATAACACCATCACACACTGAAGACTTTGGCAAACACACTTTGTTGGGACACACGTGGTAACATTTACCTCCTGAAAACAAACACACAAGCTTCAATCATCCAAATACATACGAACAAGCACACACACGCATGCGTTACCACGGTGACAATCTACTCACCGCAGGCGCCCTCTTCACTGCTGTCTGCACAGGTGCTCTGGCTCACACACTGGCTGCTTTGAGGCTTACACTGACCGTTCCCACACAGCACTTCCCCTGGCCTGCAGGATGCTACATGTTTTACACATATGTGCAAACATGCACATAGAAACACACAAACACATACAAATCTGAGTGCAGCACAAAGGTCATGCATATAAACTACATGGGTCGAGAGTACAACCCTTTTTATATCTTCCGGCAGCAGACTTACAGCATTTAGCCTCGTCTCGTCCGTCTCGGCAGTCTTTCACTCCGTCACACACCTTCCTCAGAGGGACGCAGCGTCCATCTCCACAGCGAAACTGCCGAGGACAGGCTGGAGACAGACAGGGATGAGACTTGAATGTACTCTCTGGAATTACAGTACTTTCTTTGGCATTACAAAATTAGCCTTGCCCCTGTGACGAAAAAAAGATCCTGTAAGTCATTATAATGAAAAGTTATCTCAAAAAATGACTTAGTATTGAAAAATAATGACAAACTTTCTCGAAATAATGTTTATTTTATTACCAAGTCATTATTTTTGAAGATACTAAGTCATTATTGTGCAATACAAAGTTATAATTTTGAGATACAAAGTAGGGCTGGGCCATAATTCAATATGATAATTTATCGTCTTTCAACGGAGACGTATCGTGATGAAATCATCGAGATATCGTCATTCACAATTATGTAATCTGAATTGATAATAACAAGGACATACCAACTCAAATTTGTCAGAAAATCTGATGTGAAATATTTTCAGGGAATATCATTTGAAGATTGCGGTTTTACATCACACTATATATGGTTATCAAGATATGAAATTACCTATATCAGGATAGAATTTCGGCCATATGGTCAAACACTAGTTTCCTATTATACTGTTAATGACTTACAGGATCTTGTTTTTCATCATATTGGCAGAAATGGGTTTCCATGTGTGACCCCACATTGACTAGTTTGAAAATTTGTGCTTAGGAGACAAAATAAAACAGCCTGTTCCTTCATGAATGACATACTGCATCAGTCAGCCTCTCTGTCTGAGCAAATGACAGAGAGAGAGGGCTGCTTATTTGAAAGTGTCAGATTTTACTTACTGCCCTCTGGAGAGAAGGCTCGGTAGAGCAGGAAGAAGCCCTTGTGAGTGAGAGACTCATCTGAATGGAAGTGGAGGGAGAGAGGAGAGGAGTAGACTCGCTTTTTGCTGCTGTCTGACACGGGGTTACACAGTCTAGATGCAGAGGAGCACAAAAGTAAGGAATTTTACTTTTAACTCACACATGCCACCGCAATATCTTAAACAATTATGATATATAACACTTACAATAGGTGAAACAATGAAAAACAATGTTTTTTTAAATTTCACTGATGCTAACTCTAACCCTTGCTTATGGGCCGCACAGTTCATTTTCACAACTCACTTGACTCCCCCGATGTCCAGCCAGTCTTTCTCACAGCCATCTGATGACGAGGAATCCTGAATGTCCATCGTCACGATCGTCATGGAGATCAGGTACCCTGGCAACGGCGCCTGATAAAGTAACCAAAGACAACTATAGAAAGCTTTCACATGCTGGAATGTGGACAGGCCAAATGATAAAGGGATGATTCATTCTTACATTCCACTTTCTCTTTTTTATTCCGCTGTTTCTAACATGTGCAAGCACGTATGCACACACTCACCCGCAGTGTCCAGGTGCAGTCTATGTTGGGAGGGTAGTAGGAAGGGTAGTAGGGGGAGGAAATAGAGCCGTTCCAAGAGGAAAGCGACCCTCCACAACCTGCAGGGGGAGATGGCGACACAGTAAAGTGCACAGAATACATAACAACACCAAGGCAACTTTGCTCTACAAATTCTAATCAGTGGAACTAAATCATTCCAGTAACATGATGAACCTATCACACAAGATTTGTAGAACTTAAGACAGTGCTGTGTTTGCTTTTGTCTGTTTGTGAGAGCACTCAAACCTGCTTTTGGGATGGCCTGGAAGTAAGCTTTGAATATTGCTCCGTCTTTCTGTCTGCTGAAGGAGAAGGTGACCAACATCACATTCCCAGAGGAAGTCAGCTTCATGACCGGGGACGAACCCGAAACAGGCAGACCACACCACCTGAGGCAGATAAATGCATCCAGGATGTGTGTGAGAGAGAATCCTTTATTAGTCCCAAAGCGGGGAAATGTGCAGCGTTAACAGCAGCAAATAGGATAGTGCAATAACAAAAGCATCTGTAAAAATGCAAGGTATAATATATATATGTAAACCGTAAAAAAGTATATATATATAAATATATATATATATATATATAAAGCAAGTAAATATACAATAGGGCTGCAACTAATGATATTTTTCCATTATTAATTAATCTGTTGATTATTTTCTCGACGAATTGATTAGTTGTTGTTTGCCTTATGAAATGTCAGAAAATGTTGATCAGTGTTTTCTAAAGTCCAAGAGTCCTTAAATGTCTTGTTTTGTCCACAACTCAAAGATATTCAGTTTACTGCCATAGAGGAGGAAAAAAAACAGAAAAGATTCACATTTAAGAAGCTGGAATCAGAGAATTTTTACATTTTTCTGAGAAAATTACTCAAACCGATTAATCGATTATCAAAATAGTTGACGATTAATTCAACAGTTGACAACTAATTGATAAATCGATTAATTCTTGCAGCTCTAATACACAATATACAAATGAGACATGACAGAGATGAGGCAGCACCAGGGAAAAACATGTCTTTACCTTGCGATGATCTTGTTCTGTAATGGGAGTAAGAAGTCGTATGCTGACAGCTTGTGGGCGGTGCAGCTTCCTGGCGTGGCGCCATGCAGGGTGAGGATGACCAGTCGAACCACGTGACCCGACGGCACCCGGAGACGCCACTGGTAGTACGGCTTCTTGGGACTTACGAGGCTCAGGGTGCGGTTGTTGCCATATTTGGCATAGAGGTCAAAAGACATCGCTAGACAGAGGAAGTGATTGAAATATTTATTTGTGTTATAATGTTAGTGTTAGTGACATAAGAATTCACAAACATTGATGAATAATGTCAAGTGTGCCTTTTCCTGTCCTGTCAGCAGACCTTGAAAGCAGCATTAATGGCAACCATAAAAGTTGTCAATCACACGTTTTCTCTAATTTTGTAGGTTTTGTAACATAAAGTCGGACGTATGCTCTCCTCACCTTGGAAGCCAAGCTGCCACTTCCCACTCTGGAGGCTGTTTGGATTCTTACTCTTGTCTGATTTTTCTTCTGATTCAAAGTCGTCAGGATCCAAACCTACATGCACACACAGCAGATGTCAAAATATTCTACAAGGTCAGTACCATTCTAGAGCAATACATGGATATAAAACCATAATTAATACTTAATTATAATGTTAAATAATGATATGATATGATGATTAAATGATAAAACATGGGTAAAATATTTATAAAGCATTTACAAAGGGTTAGCTGTTAATTTGTTGTTTCCATAATGTTTCTATTTGAAATGTGTTAAAGGAATACTTCATCAAAATGCCCATTTGTACATCAATTACTCACAGCATGTTGCCCTGAATTCACTGTCACACGCCTCCACTGTGAACGGAGAATCCAAAAACATAGTAAATCACTGATAAGTAAACGGGGGCCAAGTTTAACAACAGCAAAACTATAACAAAACATCAGTTTACAAACTCAGTATTATCCAAGTCTCATTTATTCAGACTTATGCTCAGTACTTCCCAAACACATGCATTTTCGCTAAAGCTGCACTATTGAAAAACACTTCCACACAGACTAGTTTACGCAGGCGCACGACTCGTCTGGACTCACACAGATGATGTAAATAGTAAGGTTTTAGCATAAATGCATGTGTTTGGGAAGAACTGAGCATATAGTCGTATAAATGAGATAAATGAGACTTGGATTATACTGCATGAGTTGTGCAAGAGCTTTTTTTATATAGTTTTCGTGTTGTTAAATTTGGCCAGTGTTTACTTCAATGCATCAAGGATTTTACATTTTTGGATTCTCTGTTCACTCTGGAGGCATGAAACAAATACGTTTTCTTTATGAATTCAAGGCAACACACTGTGACTAATTGTTATACAAATGGTCATTTTGATGGTGAAGTGCTCCTTTAAGCATTTGTGGAGTTTTTAATCTAATGTATGTTACCATTTTTAACCTATGTATTAGTAGTTATTGTATAGTGTTAAGCTAATATCTGTATATTGCTGAAACTACAGAGGACAGAAGTTTTAGACAAAAAACGGCATGTGTATATACAGGATGTATGTGGTTAATGTGCATGTACTGTACAGTAAGAGCCTGTACCCAGCAGGTGGAGCATGTCGTCATCTTGCTCCATGTAATAGCTTTGCTCGTTGCGGCTGTCCCGCACCACCTTGTTGCTGCCAGGAAGCCTGCGCTGCAGCCTCTCTGGGCCGGACCTCCGGATCGCCACTGCAACGTCGTCCGGAGCGGAGAATTTACTCCAGTAGAAGACATTGAGCCCTTCCGCTCCTTCACTGTCACACAAAGGATTTACATTGTTGCTATTCTGCAGGCGACATACAGCTGAGTGTTGTTGTTGTTGTTGTCATGCAATGTTCCTTTAATGTATGAATTTCATCAGTAGGCTTTTTGTTAGTGCATCATACCTGAAGGCAGTAATTCCTGAGTTCAGGTAGTAAGAGCTCCACGGCGAGGACTCGTAGAGTTCTGAGAACTGTTTTTAGAAAAAGACAAAAAAAGGGGGGGTTGATCACATACTGTACGAAGCCTGGGACAATATGAAGATTTAATGTCAAGACTATCCTGGCCAAAATAATTACAATTCACAATATTATCCCAATAATCATCTAAATATGCTTAAAACTGTTAAAATGGCACTAAAACAAACTGTTCACCAAACATTTTGTTAAGAAACAAATATTTTTTTTATTGCATCACAGATAGGACACACATCTTTTTAGTGAACATCCTTTTTTTTGTGAAAAACAAACAATGTTAAATAAGGTCAACATAAATCATAAGGTCCTCCTTATTATAAAAAAAAGTCATAAAAAAGTCATAGTATGTCATAACAAATGGTGGACTTGGAAATTCTGCAGCATTTCTACATGCATACAGACTATTAAATGATTAAACTTACATTTGTTGTGGTTGATAAATACACGCACAGTGATGTTAATTGTACATGCAACGGACACTTACACTTTCTACTTCTTATTTTAATAGGCTACATCAAATGAGAAGATGGATATTCTATAAAAGAAAATAAATTCTACTTGATTTGAACTGCTACTTATGGGCAGTGGCCAAATTAATGTTACGATTAGAGACGCCGATTAAGTCATTCATATTCACAATATTTACGATTATCGTGATAATGGAAATTCACCACAATCGACTTATTGTGAGTGTTTTTTATTGCGATCCTCAATAAAATCCATTACTGTCCCGTCCCTTAAAGCAACACTTTATATTTAATAAACACATGATGTGATGTTGAGGCCAGCTGGTATTTTATAATTTCTCCTCTCTGATAATCTAAACCAGTGGTTCCCAAATTGGGGGGCGGGACCCCTAGGGGGGGGCCTGGAGTGCTAACAAGGGGGTGTGGCGAGGCTTATATAAATAAATGATGCATGGCTCTGCTGCACTGCTAGCAAAGCATGGACACGTTTGTGACAGGACTGACAGGTAAATGTAAAGACGACGATGGATCAAAGACAAGAAAACATGACGAGGCATAAAAATTGCACACTGATGTTGCATTTCTGTATTAATTACAGGCAATGTTTCAGATAAATTCTATAGAAGTTTGCAAGCAAAGGACGTGTCTAAGAGTGTGGTTGTGTGCATTGCGGGGGGGCTTGAAAATATCTAAAAAAAAAGGGTGTCCTTGCAAAAAAAAAAAGTTTGGGAACCACTGATCTACACTGTTTTATGATATTGTTTCCTTCTCACTGGTAGTTACAGATGAGTCACACTCGAGTGGAGATGAACTCATCTGAGCAGCCGAACGCAGATGATGATGATTTGTTTCCGTGGTGGTGATCTGATGTTTGCAGCTTATAGATGATTAGTGTGTCTCACTCCTGTGCTCGTCTATTAAGCTTTATGTTTGTGGCAGTGATTCAGGGGGAAAATATCTGAAGAGAAAACAGCAGCGAGCGAGATCCGGGCCAGTGAAGTTAGCTAATCCTCAGCAGCTCCTGAGTTCAGGGTCGTTAAAAAAAAAAGAAGAAGAAATTCAAGGAGGCTGACGAGAACACTTTAAGACACTTTCCCCAATTTCCTGCCGTATTTATGCCTCGCTTTCCAAGTTTCCACTCCAGGATGAAGGTATTTCCCTCAGAGAAATAACACAGATAGCCAGTGGCATTCTGAACTTTTACTTGGCCTGTCTGTCTGCCCGTTAAAGCTTCATTTTATCTCTAAAGTAGAGGAGCTGCCTAAGATCCACTGTAGTCTGTCCCCAAGTGATGTTACCGTGTGCTCCCCCCAGGTGCCCCTCTAGTTATTTTTTTTGTTATTATTCAGTTGCTGCATCAATCACAATCAATAGATTTATTGTAGAGCTGGACAATATGGCCTAAAAATAAAATCTCAGATTTTTTTCACACCACACCCAACGCAAAAACTTCTTTAAGACAAACTACAAAAGATAAAAGATATTTGTTTTTTTTTAACAATAAAAATGATTAACAAAATCTAACAAACAAAGATGAATGAATAACGTAAATAAAGAAAGCCACTTCACTTTGTGTCAGTGTCCGTCTGCATGGGTTTCCACGGTAACGAGATTGGTCTGGCTACGCAAGACTACTGGCGACGTGACTTTCCGAAGCTAAAGCATGAGCTAGTTTAGCTGCTAACCAGTCAGCTGCTAAATGAGTATTATTTAACAACTTACTGCTTCATCCACACACTCTCGTCACAGCGTAGAAAACATGCTGCTATGGCCAGATGACGTATCAGTACTTTTTGAACATTTTCAGCACATTTTTATCAATACCGTGATAATACTGATAACCGTGATGATTTTGGTCACAATAATCATGATATGAAATTTTCATATTGTTACATCTCTAGTATAATATGTTGAAAAAAGTGAAAAAAGGTGATAATATAGTAAGGCCAGTATGAGCACTGTATGTGTGTGTGTGTGTGTGTGTGTGTGTGTGTGTGTGTGTGTGTGTGTGTATAGTATGTTGAGAAGTGAAAAAACGTCATATTGTAGTATGTTGGAAAAAAGAGAAAAAAGTAATCGTATAGTCTGTCGAAAAAAGGTCATAGTATACTAAGTCCATCATGAGCACTTAGAAAAACTGCAATTAAAATATAACAAAAACAGTCAATATCATTTTGCTTCCCAGTGAACTGTTATTGGGCCTTTATTC
>JAOVVB010031575.1:0-15566 GCA_028570985.1 Heterobranchus longifilis
ATCAGCAACTTTCCCCCTTCTTTAGCAGTTAGCTCATGGGTTTAGCTTAGCAGCACCATTGATACCATAGATGAGACCAGATGAGACTTGACTGGCGTGACCGTGTCATCGTCCCCAGCGCTGCCTTCTTGTCCAAATATGGTCAACTTCTGAAAAAGTCAACATGGCGACCGACGACGACGGCCAAAATCAAAACGGGAGTCCACAAACCAACGTCACTCTTACTGTCCATTCTTTTTAACAGTCTATGGTTTAGTCACAAATCTCAAATCAGTGTTTTGGTCATAGGATACCTCACTAAGGGGTAATGCTACGGCTTTAGGGCCCCATATTTGTCCACGGGACAGGACAGAACAGGAAGGCCCCCTGTCACTATTTATGTTCATCCCCAAAACATTTGCGGCAACTGCTGTGAGTGAGTTACCATGTCCTATCTCTCTGCTCTGCAGCCACACTGGTCAAGGCACATGTAAAGTCTTACTGTGAAGCACCTTTGCAGCCCAGCTCCGTATTATAGTCTCAAAATGAGTCCATAGCTTGTTTCATTCCTTTTTTATAGACATATTCTTCCTTTTTGAAGAAGACTTCTTTCAATAAATAACACAAATATATTCATACGCATATAGATAGATAAACATGTATAAACTACATGCATTTCATATAATTTAAATAATTTATATGTACAGTTCACACACTCCCTCCCTCCCTCCCCAGCCCCTCTCCAACAAGTTCCTCTGTAACAGCGATTTGCAGCACATTAATGTGAAATATCATTTAAATGGACCCAAGATGTCTTCAGTAGAAGTCTCATTGTGTAGCGGAGTGTTGCTCGTCACCGCCACGACACATAATCCTGCGGTTGGGAGCACTGTGAACAGGAAATAAAATCCTATACAGGAAGTAGAATTCCAAACAGGTAGTCACCAGCAAGGCTCATATTGTCCTATGACGTTTCCTTGACAAAGCGCAGACGCAGGAAGTGTCTATGCGTATCCACCTCCAACCCACCGAATTGCGAACCTGCGTCAGCGCTCGAACGTACGTCTGCGTCGTCTTGCACTGCGAGTTCCAGTTCTTGTCATCGATGCCCCTGCAGCCACCTTTGAAAGGCCTGGGGGTCCGACAGCGCGTCTCATAAAAGTACTGTTTGATGTCCTGCGTGGCACTGGTTTTAATTTTGGCCAGAACGGTGACCGGGTCCCCCCTGGTGTCCACTGCTTGGGTTTTATCCGTGACCCACTGGCTTTCGCTGTCGCACACGGAATATTCCCCACGATAGCTCTTGTGCTCAGCGTAACGCTTCTTTCGCGTCTTGTTTCCCGCTGCCCCGCCGTCCACGTAATCGTCCGCGAGGTACAGCGGCGGCGGCTGCAGAGGCGGCCGGTCGCTCAGTAGCACCCGAGGTGAGTTGTACCGCTTGTGCTGCCTGAGAAGGTCCGAGTTCAACAGCATCACTTGCTGGTCCACCACAACGTCGCTGCTCCCGCCGCTGCGACCCCCCGTCCCCCACTGCTCCGCGTCGCCCTGCTCCTCTAAAGGGAAGTTTGCGGCGAGGAGAGGAGGCAGCATGTCCTGGGGTTCCGTGTCCCTGCTTTTCCCCTGTTGGCTCTGGTTCCCCCTGGTCTTCCCCCTCGTCAGGTCAGCCTGAAGCAGCTGGATGATAAGGGAGTTTAAGGGGTCGGGACTCGGCTGCTGCTGCTGCTGTTGCCCCTGGCGACTGCTGTCCATATTGGTCGCCTGGATACCATAGAGGTACACGAGGACCATCACATACAGCAGGATGGACATCACTAGATTCACCTGTAAGATCTGCAGAGACAGAAAGAGAGACACATTTTAGAGATATGCCACACTCCTAGTTTTCTTCCTCATTAGATATTTTCTTTCTTAAGGCCGTTAGGGACGTGGCGGATGAATGACACAAAAATGCGGAATAATCGACTGCAAATATTTTGCATCAAAGCTATTCATACTGGCAGCGATGCAAATTTGTGACAAGGATACAATAAAAGGATCACAATTTGCGTAGGCAGAGGAGCAACCGTTTCCTTTGAACAAAATGCTCGGAGTGAATTTGAGTTCCCTCTGGTAAACTGTTACGTGGTATATATGTCTAGGGCTTTTATTGTGAAAGGTAAGAAGGAAGGAGTGGATCTGCTATGCGCTGCCTTTAGATTGAAAGGAGTAATCAAGTTTTCCGTCCAGGTTTGGACCATAGACTGTAAATATTCACGGTGCGAAAGCTCCGAAAATCGACCTTGTTCGGGAAAAAAATGATGTCGCTTTTTGGCCGTGTAATATTCTCGTTCTGTGTGCAAGTACTCATAAGAAAAACAACAGCCTGAAAAAATACATTGATGTGCACATTAATCGCACGAAAAATACGCACCCAGTCTGTAAAGGCCTTAAAGCCGAAATTACTTTGTGTCCCCGAGTGCACGAGAGTCTGGGTGACGTAAATGTCGTCATCAGAGTGTACACATAATCCCTGTGCGGACATCCGCGTACCTCCAATTTATCGTCACCACGTGGACTTGTCTGCGCAGCCTCTACACGACACGTGGTCGTGTAGCGATCTACTGTGTATACGTGGAATGGGTCCTCCAAGCAGATAGTACAAACAGAACTACTACGCATCCGTGGTGTCCGCAGTTGTCCTTGTACACGTCCGTTTGGGAGTATATTCGAGCCATTAGTTCCAAAGTCAACCGGCAAGACTCAGAGGACATTTGGCTTGTATCTTAATGGATTATAAAAAGTATTGGAAAGTAATTTCAAATAAGCAGTTAAACTTTTGCATACTTATTGGCATAGCTGCAAGGATTCATGTGAGGTCATCATCTACCCATGTCCATGAAGGTCCTGTGTAGACATCCAAAATGCAGCCCAAACTTTGAGACCGTACATGTGAGGACGTGTCCACATATGCAGATACCCTATGCAGTAGAACTGCATGCATGTCTGCTGTCCATGTCCATTTTGAAGTATATCCGGCCCTTTATCGTCATCATCTCTAGTTCTAGTTCTCTAGTTATTTTGCTTGTTTGTTTGGATTATGAGCAGTCCTCTTGGATATGAATGTACTCCTGCAAAAAACAATAACATTTTAATCTGGAAAACATCTACTAAGGAGCTATTGAGGCTGTCATCTGAAAGCTCGACTACACAAACTCACACATCAGTGGTTTTGATGATGACACAAATTGCCACCTGAAGATCCTTTTATGTGTACTGTAATCAGGGCATCCTTGTAAAAGACAGCTTACACTTCATGACCTTCCCTGTTTAGATAAAGGTTTCAATCAATATTGGGCAGGTCTCAACCACGCTCAATGATTTACAAAGTCCCAACATTCACCCCACCCATGAGCATGTGTTTCTTACACAACAGTGACAAGTGATTCTATGCCCATTATCACTAACAGTGCATTTTTATGTATTCATTTTTCTGATGAACCAATCACAACCTTATAAAAGGAGGTGTCATATCTAGTAGCAGTGTCAACCACACCTCCTAACTATGCAAAAGGTTTCTGGCCCTTCCTTGCACACAGATGTTTGTGAATGTGGCCCCAGGAGTTTTGCAAGATGGCAAGTCACGCCTTTATCTAAACTACCAACCAGAGTTTGCAAATGAGTGCACCTTCCAGTGGCCGGGCTCAGTCATTCCTCAGTTCTTTGTTCTTTGTTAAGTTGATGCATACTCCTGAACTCTTGA
Source organism: Heterobranchus longifilis (assembly GCA_028570985.1). Taxonomy (NCBI): domain Eukaryota; kingdom Metazoa; phylum Chordata; class Actinopteri; order Siluriformes; family Clariidae; genus Heterobranchus; species Heterobranchus longifilis. The sequence goes on from JAOVVB010031575.1 coordinate 3,719, forward strand.
ACTGTAAAGCCTCGTTAAGAGAGGCAGATCTAACATTGTTATATCTTTTGTCAGAATCTCTTTCAGAGATGTACCGACCGATCTTGGTGGCACTTGCAGTACTGCTCTGCTCTTCATCCTTGGTAATTGGAGGGAAAATCTTGGTGTTCCCTGTGGATGGAAGTCACTGGGTCAACATGAATGTCCTCATCGAGGAGCTTCACTCCAGAGGCCATGAAATCACAGTGATGCGGCCATCAGACAGCTGGTACATCAAGCCAGAGTCCCCTCACTACACGTCCATCACTATCAATTCCTCTGCTGGTTTTGATGAGGAACAATTTGGGGAATTTGTAGACAAAATGATGAAGATGCGGCGGGAAGGTGGTTCACTTTGGGCTCGTATCATTCTGGAGTATGAACTGGTGGAAGAGTTCTATCAGATGAATAAGCAGCTGATTCAGATGATGGGGGACATGTTTGAGAATACCAAACTGATGCAGAGCCTCCTTGATGCCAAATATGATTTGTTTCTGACGGACCCCGCAATTGGTGGTGGGGTGCTTCTGGGTCACCGTTTGGGTCTTCCACTTGTCTTTAATGTGAGGTGGACTATCGAGGGTGAGGGGCATCATGCAATCGCACCTTCCCCATTATCCTATATCCCAATACCAGGGTCAGAGCTAACTGACAAGATGACATTTCACGAGCGGATCAACAACATATTTTTCTATGCCTTCACATGTTTTCAAGCTTGGTATGTCACAGAATCGCACTTCAAACCATTTGTTCACCGTTACTTTGGAAATGATGTACATTACATGGAGCTGTTTCAGGCGGCAGACATCTGGCTGATGAGGAATGATTTTACCTTTGAGTTCCCACGACCCACAATGCCAAACATTGTCTACATGTCAGGATTTCAGTGCAAACCCTCCAAGCCCCTGTCTAAAGAACTAGAGGACTTTGTCCAGAGCTCTGGTGAACATGGCGTTATCGTTATGACATTGGGAACCCTGGTGGCAAAACTTCCTGAGGACGTCACCGAGGACATTGCTGCTGCTTTTGCCCAACTTCCTCAGAAGGTGATCTGGAGGTACAAAGGCAAAAGACCATCCACCCTCGGCAACAACACCTTAATCTTGGACTGGTTGCCTCAAAACGACCTCCTGGGTCACCCCAAGACCAGAGTGTTCGTGGCCCATGGAGGCACCAATGGAATACAGGAGGCCGTCTACCACGGTGTCCCTCTGGTTGGCCTGCCCCTCATGTTTGACCAGCCTGACAACTTCTTGAAGATGAAAGTAAGAGGTGTTGCCAAAGTCCTGGACATTGAAACAGTGAACAAAGACAACTTCCTGGAGGCACTGAAGGAGGTACTCTATGACCCAAGCTACAGGGAGAAGATGACAGCGCTGTCCAACCTGCATAGAGACCAGCCAATGAAACCACTGGACCAGGCCATGTTCTGGATTGAGTTTGTCATGAGGCACAAAGGAGCGGCACATCTAAGGACAGAGTCTTACAAGATGTCAATGATCCAGTACCACTCGATTGATGTGGTGGCGTTTCTGCTGGCAGTTATTTTGCTCGGATTTACTGTTTTTGTTTTTGCAGTCAGGTTTTTGTGGCGGAGAGTGTTTTGTAGAAGCAAAGTCAAAAAGGAATGATGAATGTGCTGCGAGATAGTTGCGTCACATTTTCTGGATCCTGATTTATTGTAAAGAAAGCAATAACAATCGTAAAGTGTTCTGTTCGGTATTTAGCGTCCCGAGCAGGATACAAATAGTCTTACACTGGTATCCTAACATGCCTCAGCGTGTTGTAGTTGAGTGCACTCACAAACCTCAAAAACATCATGTTTCTGTTCTGTTTGTTTTTTAGCTAGCAGGATATGTTTACAAAACAATTTGGTGAAAAGTTAGACCTTGAGTCAAGCGATCAGATTTTAGTCGATATGCAGGAATGTTTGGAAGGATTTCTTGCAGTTTTTAAAAAAAATTCTGATGAACTAATGCACTTACTTGACTGAAATGTAATAAGCTTAATTGTGTAGAAAATGCCACATGTATCTTGTGACTGTCCATGAGTCAGGCTGGGTGATGATTAAATATTGTTTACGATTTTTAGTGATGATATGATGTTGTCATGCTATCGTTCCACTAATTTCTGTTGTCCGAATAATGATTTTGAACAATCTGTGAATAAAAACTAACAATATGTGCAAAAGGAAAACTTCAATAAACCATTTTAAGAGTTTGGTCTTGTGTACTGCATAACAGTGGTTCATTGCTTCACAAATATTTTGTTATTTTATACATACTTCTGCACATCATAATCACATTCCACCCATCTGAATATATATAATGCATCTGCACCTGGGTAATATATGTACACAGTAATATACACACAACACATGACCATATATATATATACAGTACACAAAAAAAATGACTTTCAGTGTTACATATAAAGTATACAATAAAAACCAAATTTCCAAAAACCTTTTAAAAAATCCTTATTAATAGAATCATAATGATTACAACTCTATTGCCCAACTCTATATTTCATATGGTATGATGTGATATGATATGATATGATATGATACAACTTCATTGTCAGTTTACACCAATAGTTAAGTTAATACAGATGCAGGTTAAAAAAAATACAGAACATTGTCTACAGTTAAATATTTAATTAAGAGGCAATTGAAACGCATATTTAATTAAATTAATGAAATTCATGTTTAGTTTGCCTGACCTGCAATTTATGTTGTCATCTTTGTCCAGTTATGTATAAAGCATCTTAGAACTTGCTAGAATTTTCACTCTAAAAGTTGTGTTTTGTGACTTTAAAAGATAAAATGGACCATACAACTACATAATATAGTAGTGCTGATAGTAGGCACAAACATTTCTAAAACTATGAAGTAGCTGAAATTAGACAACTCTGTTCTCTTTTTTCAGTTGTTTGTATTCAGTTCTTTGTTAAGTTGATGCATACTCTTGAACTCAAGAACTGTAAAGCCTCGTTAAGAGAGGAAGATCTAACATTCTTACATCTTTTGTCAGACTCTCTTTCAGAGATGTACCGACCGATCTTGGTGGGACTTGCAGTACTGCTCTGCTCTTCATCCTTGGTAAATGGAGGGAAAGTCTTGGTGTTCCCTATGGATGGAAGTCACTGGGTCAACATGAAAGTCCTCATCGAGGAGCTTCACTCCAGAGGCCATGAAATCACAGTGATGAGGACATCAGACAGCTGGTACATCAAGCCAGAGTCCCCTCACTACACGTCCATCACCTCAGATTCCTCTGCTGGTTTTGATGAGGAAACCTTTGGGTTATTTGCAACCACACTGATGAACATGCGGCGGCAAGGTGCTTCACTTTGGGCTCGTATGTTTCTGGAGTATGAACTGGTGGAACAGTTCTATCAGATGCATACGAAGGTGATTCAGATGATGGGGGAGATGTTTGACAATACCAAACTGATGCAGAGCCTGCATGATGCCAAATATGATGTGGTTCTGGCAGACCCTGCACATGGTGGTGGGGTGCTTCTGGGTCACCGTTTGGGTCTTCCACTTGTCTTAAATGCGAGGTGGACTGTCCACGGGGAGGCACATCCATCACTCGCACCTTCCCCATTGTCATATGTCCCAGTAGCAATGTCCGAGCTGACTGACAAGATGACGTTTGGCCAGCGGGTCAAGAACCTCCTTTGCAGTATCTTTCGATGGTGGCAAATTTCGTTTGTCACAGAACCGAACTACAAACCATTTGTCCACCGTTACTTTGGAAATGATGTACATTACATGGAGCTGTTTCAGGCGGCAGACATCTGGCTGATGAGGACTGATTTTACCTTTGAGTTCCCACGACCCACAATGCCCAACATTGTCTACATGTCAGGATTTCAGTGCAAACCCTCCAAGCCCCTGTCTAAAGAACTAGAGGACTTTGTCCAGAGCTCTGGTGAACATGGCGTTATCGTTATGACATTGGGAACCCTGGTGGCAAAACTTCCTGAGGACGTCACCGAGGACATTGCTGCTGCTTTTGCCCAACTTCCTCAGAAGGTGATCTGGAGGTACAAAGGCAAAAGACCATCCACCCTCGGCAACAACACCTTAATCTTGGACTGGTTGCCTCAAAACGACCTCCTGGGTCACCCCAAGACCAGAGTGTTCGTGGCCCATGGAGGCACCAATGGAATACAGGAGGCCGTCTACCACGGTGTCCCTCTGGTTGGCCTGCCCCTCATGTTTGACCAGCCTGACAACTTCTTGAAGATGAAAGTAAGAGGTGTTGCCAAAGTCCTGGACATTGAAACAGTGAACAAAGACAACTTCCTGGAGGCACTGAAGGAGGTACTCTATGACCCAAGCTACAGGGAGAAGATGACAGCGCTGTCCAACCTGCATAGAGACCAGCCAATGAAACCACTGGACCAGGCCATGTTCTGGATTGAGTTTGTCATGAGGCACAAAGGAGCGGCACATCTAAGGACAGAGTCTTACAAGATGTCAATGATCCAGTACCACTCGATTGATGTGGTGGCGTTTCTGCTGGCAGTTTTTTTGCTCGGATTTACTGTTTTTGGTTTTGCAGTCAGGTTTTTGTGGCGGAGAGTGTTTTGTAGAAGCAAAGTCAAAAAAGAATGATGCATGTGCGTCACATCTTCTGGATCCTGATTTCTTGTTAAAAAAGCAATAACACTGGTCAACTGTTCTGTTCGGTATTTAGTCCCGATAGTTGCATCACATCTTCTGGATCCTGATTTCTTGTTACAAAAGCAATAACACTGGTCAACTCTTCTGTTCGGTATTTAGTCCCGAATCCCCAGCAGGATACAAATAGTCTTACACTGGTCAATCTAAGGTAAAGAGGTCATGTTTCTGTTCTATTCAGATTCTTTCCTCTATGTTTTATCTTTTCTCCTTCTATACTACACTATCTTGTTACTTATCACCCGACACATACGGCAACATAAATATATCTGTGATCGGATATATTTATATATATGATGAACAAATTATCTGATAACATCGGCTAAGTCGTTGAATCGGTCAGGCTGTATTTGACACAGATAGTCAAAACATCCTTAAAACCGCTTTTTTAATATATAAAAGCTATATAACTATAACAACTTACTTTGAACTAAAACAAACATTTACTGAAGTAGTGTGTGTGATGTGAGCACATTTATATTATGAACATTAAATCTGTTTTATCTTTTGACATTTCTGCAGTATCTTGTTACTTATCACCCAACACATACTCCAACATGGATATATCTGTGATTAACTAAAATCATATGATAACATCAACTATAACCACACCCCACCACCTGTGCACCGAACAATGGTTTGTCTTTGTTAATTAGAAAGACATCTAAAACAAATTGTAAATAATTCACAATGCAGTGAAAGGTTAGACCTTGAGTCAAGTAATCAAGTTTTAGTCCATATCAAGGAATGTTTTGAAGGATTTCTTGTGGGTTTTTATTCTCATAAACTATTGCACTTATTGAATGAAATGAAATAAGATACATTTTCTAAAAAACTTGTACATGTATCTTGTGATTGTCTTATCACTAGGGCTGGGTAATGATTCAATATTACTTATGACTTTAGTGATGACATGATGTTGTCATGTTAATCGTTCCACAAATGTATGTTGTCCAAATAATGATTTCAAGCAAGAAATAGCAAAAAATAAAGCATGCAAAACTGTACTTTTGCATACATTGAAGGATTTAATATATGTACTGTATTATCATGCGTCACTAGTCTGCAAATATATCATGAAAAACTTGTTACTGGAACTTGTTACTGGAAGGCCATTAAGCCACAAGGACACAACATTTTGTGTAAATGATGAATAATGGGTATTGTCTCTGTTACACAAAGGATAAATAAAATAAATGGTTACATATCAAATGACTGTTCCTTAAACAGGTGTTATCGGTAACTACTGAAGCCTAGCAGCTTATTGTTATCTCCTTGCAATACTTTGCAATACCGTTTGAAGGATTTCTTGCACGTTTTTGATATTTTTATTCTCATAACCTATTGCACTTATTGAATAACATGAAAGATTAATTTTATAAGAACTTGCAGATATATCTTGTGATTGTCTTATCACAAGGGCTGGGTAATGATTCAGTATGACTTTAGTGATGACATGATGTTGTCATGTTAATTGTTCCACAATGTTGTGCCATATGTTGTCCAAATAATGATTTCAAGCTGCAAATAAAAACTAACAAAATGATTTATTGGCGTTTTTGTTTGGTCTCATGTATTGCATATCAGTGCAACAGTTCCTGTTTTTCATTTTTCAGAGATTATTGAAACACATATTCCTGCTTAGTTTGCTTAGTGTCCAGTTCTGTATCAACCAAATTATAATTTGTTATAATGTTCACTCTGAATGTTAGAATTTTGCATGAAACAAGAAAACAATGGGCCATAGAACTGTATGTGTTCACTGGGAGGACATCAACGCATAAGGACGAGAACATTTTGTGTAAATGATTAATAATGGGTATTGTGTCTGTTACACAAAAGAGAAATACATAAAAAAGGTGCCATATTAAATTACTGTTCTGTTCCTTTAAGCAGGTGTTATCACTGACTACAAAAGTCTAGCAGCTTATTGGTATCTCCTTACAATACCTGTATAGCTGAATTAGATTTGGGTTATTGTAATCGGGTAGCACTTGTAGGACATTGTCACTGTGTTTGTAGTTTCTGTTTATTTGTTAAGAACAATACCATGATGTTGTTCCACATATTTGTGTTATCATTCCACAAATGTATGTTATCATTCCACAAATTTGTTATCGTTCCACAAATTTATGTTATCATTTCAAAAACCTATGTTATCATTCCACAAATGTATGTTATCATTCTACAAACTTATGTTATCATTCCACAAATGTATGTTATCATTCCACAAATTTATGTTATCATTCCACAAACTTATGTTATCATTCCACAAACTTATGTTATCATTCCACAAATGTATGTTATCATTCCACAAACTTATGTTATCATTCCACAAACTTATGTTATCATTCCACAAATTTATGTTATCATTCCACAAATTTATGTTATCATTCCACAAGAAGTTTCTTGGACATAAATAATTTAATCGAATAAAGAAATCTTAGCTGACTAAGACCAAAATGACCGATTAATCGATTAATCGACTAATCGACTAAGAGTCGACAGCCCGAGTGTTTTTTGAACATTAAAGCATGTAAACATGTTCTGGTAAACCCAAAATGCAAGTATGAACCTGATAATGTTCCTAATATGTTCCCGTTGAATCTGTTTTATTTTTTGACATTTCTGTACTGCAGTACCTTGTTGCTTATCAACCTACACTTGCGCCAACACAAATATATCTGTGATTAACTAACAGCATCTGATAACATCGGCCAGGTCCTTGAATTGGTCTTTGACACAGATAGAATCAATAAAACTTCAGACATTTGACTATAACCCGCACCACCTACTTGGCCAGCAAAGTAAAACTAACAAAACACTCCCGAATTAACTGACTCGGGACAAAGCACAGTGTGTGGTTTACACTAAGTTTGAAATTCTAAAACACACTTTTTGCAAATAACTATATACATTAAACACATCATTCAAAACTAAAAGCCTGTGTGTTGTTTGCTAAACACTGCCACTGAAATACCACACTCAATTACCAGTCACCTGCACCCACAATGCACCTGTGAAAACACCTGCAACCAATTCAGGGTACCCCCAGGATTCTCCAAGTTAAATTTAAGACTTTTAAAGACCTTTTTAATACCACTTAGAATTAAATTCAATGGCAACTTCACATCCATACAGGCAAAAGATATAATGGAAATAAATTTCGGATTATTGACTTTTCTGCACTGAGGCATCTAAGAATACTTTTTTCCCCCTCACCCCTAACTGTCGTTTAACATCCTAGTCACATGTAAAGTTACACACACAAAATATTTTAAACATTCGACAGTTATTTATGATGTGATGGTATTTATTTAAAAGACGGTCTGGTGGTAATTCAATATTTTAACAATTTCTTTCTCTACATGTTGTTCTGTCCAGCACCTACTTTTTATCATTTGGATGCTTTTGTGAACTTTTTCTCAGTATTTATGACAAAGGACAAGACAAAAATTAAAGACCTTTATAAATGAAATTCAATACTTATATAAATACTTATATAACAAATAAATTCAATGCTTTTTTAATACTTTAAAGCCCCCCATCCCCCGCGGGTTCCCTGCAATTAGATCACTTAGAGCTTTAACACTATAAATATGATTTGGGTTTGCTCTTTGATGTGCACAAGAGTTAGAAGAAGAGGTGATGGACTATAATTGCAATATACTATATATGTCTTTGAGTTTTGACAAAGGGGACCCTAGTTTCAGAAATAGTTTTTTAGCTAAAGTTAAAAAAATAAAGTAAACTCACTGTCGTATGGAGTAGAAAGAGAGGATTCTCCAGCAGTCAGCAGATGCCGGTCGTCCTGCTCTCTGTTTACGTCTGCCTCCCTGTGGTGGAGAGAGGAAGGACTGCATGGACACAGAGAGAGAGAGAGAGAGAGAGAGAGAGAGAGAGAGAGAGAGAAGGCAGATGGTTTTCACCAGACAGGAAACATTTGTTTACTTTCTCAGATGAATAACATGTCATAAAGAATGAGTTATATCTGTGTATAATGTTGCTGCCAAATTAAGTTTTGTCACAGAAGAGTTGCACCTGTAAAAAGTGATCAGCCTTTAAAACAACAACTATATTCAGGTAGATGAGCAGGGGTGTAAGGGATATTTGTTAATTACATATATGATGCGCTTGCACAGTTAAGTTGTGGCTCATTTTAAAGGTTATGTAACCACTGTTACATCGGGCTAAGTTCAGACTGCAGGCAAGATTTGTTTCTCAAATCAGATCTTTAACACTCGGCCACGTCACCTTTTCCCCCGCCGTCGCCGGAGAGGAAATGTTTGCATTTGATGATGTTAACGTGATCAATATCATGACTGAATCTCATGGCGATGAATTTTCTGAATGCCAGATAACGTTAGTCTATATGAAAAAAAAGGAACGGATAGTGAAATCTTTGTATTAAACAAATCTGATTAGAACTTTCTGTGCAGAAAACCCATAGTTTTATCTCATAGTTTGTGCTCCTCTGAATAACACAAAACAAATAGAAAAGTGAATTGTTTTTTGTATATTCTCAGTGAAACCTTACCTCCTGGGACAGACCCTCTCCTCTCCGCTCACGCCGCCGTTCTTCAGCCCTCGGTGGCAGGACGGCGGGCTGACGGTGGCGCAGAAGGCCATCTCCAGGTAGCCGAGAGGCAGCGTCCTGTTCACCGGCCGGTGAATCTGAGCTCCGCTCCACCGGGTCAGAGCCGCCTTGCTCCCCACGTAGAAGTGAACGAGAGCCGGCAAAGAGTCGAAGGCCTCGCCCTCCAGGCTGTACCGGACCCGAGTGTACGTCTCTCCGGACTGAACCACCGACTTTCTGATGACGAAGTGAAGCGTTTTCTGCTCCCAGTGGCCGGTGAGGACGAAGTCGCCTGGGCTGGACTGAGAGTCTCTGATGAGGAAGTCTCCGTGGTTCACCACCAAACTCTCGGACACCTGTGGGGACATCATGACATTTCTTTTTGCAAATAAGCACAAGATTATGCCTAATTTGCATATTTAAACAACATTTCAGAAAACTTGTAATATATAACAATATTTGTCTTAATGTAAGTAATCAACTGGGGAAATTTCATGGTGATATGTATTTGTTTTTTTTGTTTTTTTTTACCCTATCCTCCTGTAATGTCTTGTGTTTGAACTGAGCTCCCTCTTGTGGTCGACCTACGGCATTACTCTAATTCCTGATAGTTTAAAGGGAAAATCCACTCTAAAAGGTGTTATTTTAATGTAAAAGTTAATTTAAAGGTAAGGTCCCAATAGCCAGTTTTGTTTTGGATCATGTTGTCAAAATGTCTACTTTCATTAAGCTCTACTTCTTAGCAAAAAGCAAATTTCCTAAATTATGTAACTGTAAAAACTTGAACATCCTGTGAAAGATGTTGACTTTGTACAGTTTCCTAACTTTAAACAAAACATGTTTTTTTTCAGTGCATTGGTGGCTTTCGAGCTAACAAGTTACAACAAGAATGCAAAAAAGCATTTAAAGGTGTGTGTGCGTGCGTCCTTATAATACAATGTGGGGACATACAGTAAATCTGATCACTATGAGGACTCATTTGCAATTTGGGGACAAAAAACAGTCCTCACATGGTAAAAGACTTAAAGTTTAAAAATTTAAATGTTTGCTAGATTAAAACATTTTTTTGTTTTCATACAGGAAACAAACTGCGGTCTCCTGGGTGAAAGTCCGTGTTTTTGTGACTCATCCATCCACGCCGACCTCCTCCCCACGCAGACTTTGATTAGAAGCATTTTTGTAATACGTCAAAAACAAACTGGGAGAAAAATAAGTTTCTCCTAGAAACCTAATAACCTATCCTAGAATTTAGTTGTTTGGGAACGTCATTTTTAGAAGAGCAAGCTGCTGCAGGAGACACATCCAGACTAATTACTAACGTTAACTCAAAAATATATATAAAGAACTTCAATTTGTATTCTTTCACAAAATATATAAATTGAATTTTGGGGAGGTCTCAAGTTCACAAACTTTCAAGGAATTCAAGAGAGCCATGGTGCATGCGTGCGTGCGTGCGTGCGTGCGTGTGAGCGTGCGAGCGTGCGAGGCCGACCTCCCAGGGGATGCGTCCGTGGTACCAGGCGTGGCTCGTCAGGATGCTGCCGCTCAGCTTCAGCTCCTCCTCCAGCTGCTTCCTCAGTTTCTCCGACGGCGGCTCCAACCAGAACTTCTCTTTGGAGAACTTAAAGGGCATCACAGGCGCACAGTCAGACACGAAAACAAACAAAAACAAAAGAAAAACAATAACAACAGTTTAAAATGTAGCATCTTCTGGCTTTGGGTTGAAATGAATCCCAGCAGAGACGTCTGCTGTCTTTCTGCCGCTTCTTTCCTCTTTCCTGCCGTCTGGAGAAACAAACCACGCTCCTCTCTTTCCTTAAAAAAAGCTTCGTGAAATGTTCGTCCTCTGAGAGCAGAAGCATCGCGGCTAAATCTGCAGCTCTGTTGTTTTTGTGTGTGAATATGTGTGTTAACAGAGGACGGGGGGGGGATGTGTGGCATTCCCACACTTGGCATCCACACTGGCGACACCAAGGGGGCCCGAGACCCAGACCCATGCTGGAGTCTTGGCCTCGTCGCCGTGGCAACGTCATTGTGCGATGGGGGTCATCACTCAGTGGCGCTTTGTCTGACGCGTCTTTATACAAACACACACACACAAAAACGAAGATACTGTATATCAAGAGTTTACACCAGCGACGGACTGGGAATGCTTTTGTTTCCACACACACACACACACACACACACACACACACACACACTAGTTACTGTTATTATACTGTTTCATAGGTGACATGTTGTTTTTCTTCTCCCTGACACCTCCCACCCCTCACTTTTAGACAGAATGGTTTGTCCCACTGGACTGTGAATCAAATGCTGGGCACCGGGCCAGCACCACTTCAAAACAACATGTGTGTGTGTGTGTGTGTGTGTGTGTGTGTGTGCATGTGTGTGTTTTGGAGAGGGACCTGGAAGCCCCTTAATGAATAGCTTTAATTTCATTAGCATTATCATTCATTGCCAGCTTGTCCCTTTCAGACAAGTGTGTGTTTGTCAAGTGTCCAATTAAAAGTCAATGAACTGGAAATTCTCTCACTCTCCTCGTCCACCTGCAGCAGAGC